>VWYK01045817.1:0-17653 GCA_013399775.1 Semnornis frantzii | reverse complement strand
ATATATAATTTTTTAGTAAGTGTTTTCCCTTTAGCTCTAATTTTTGTCAGAGGTTTGTACTTTTTCTATCCGGATCTTCTGAAGATCATATTTGGCTGTTGTGCAGATTGGACCTCTCCAACTTATTCCAGTCTGCACTAATAACACATTTTAGCTTGTCTTAGTGGTTACTTGGTACTTCTAAGTGTTCTGGGTTGCCTCCTGTGTTCCTGATTTTGTCAAAAGTTGAACAGCACTTGGAGAAATACTTAGCAATAAAACCATGAGTTTGAACTACTTAAACTATGCGTTTTTATTTTTTAGTAACTGTCTATTAAGATATATGGCCGTGCTTAAGCCATATGGATGCTGCATCTTGTCAGCTGAAAATAGTATTGTTTTAATTGCTCATAGTTATGCTACTGTGTGAAGTATGCACACATCCACGCTGTCAGTAACAGTTACAAAACAAAGCAAGCCTTTTCATTCTGTAGAGCCTTTTTCTCGAAGTAGAAGCAATGACCTCTTCACTGATCTTAGAGTAAGCGAGTGGCTTAGACCTTGGCATGCATGTGTCTTTCGTCCTTGAAATACCTTAGAAAAGTAAAATACCGCTGTCAACAGCCAGATTAAGTACCAAACTGAACTTTGTTTTACAGTAGTAGATTAGATAATGTTCGAAAAGGTGACTGGATTGTCACAGTATCTTCCTTAAATGTATATGTAATCACAATTTAATTATACAAGATGAAGTCAGATTATGAAGTCTTTAAACCCATATGTAGTTTCTGAGATCTGTTTTCATTTTATGGGTGTACCTGGTCATACAGAGTCATTACAACCTGAATCTTTCAAGGCAAAGTGGAATAAAATGTTTTCTTAGCTTTTACGATAGTCAGCATTGGGAAAACAAACTCCAAGACTTCTGTAGTTAGAATGAAAAGAGACAGTCAGAAGATAAGTGCCCAGCTTATGCATTTCACCAGCTGTTTCTGTGTAACTTTCTAAAAATTGCTGATCTGGTATTCCTCTTGGGTTTTTTTTGTTTTGTTTTGTGAAGTTTGCTGTATACTGAAACCACTTAGACCTTGTTTAAAAGCTGGTCTACTACTTCCAACTTTTTGGCAAGCAAAAGAAAAAATGTGTCTGTACCTAGTTTGTAGGTTTAAAGAAACTCAAAAGGTGGTAACTAGCAAAAAGCTCCTCAGTGAACATTGGGAAAACTTTTACTATGTTTTATGGAGAATTTGGGGTTCTTTAATGAGATTTCTCAGGGACCAGAGCCATAGAGAAGTTCCTGTGTGAATGAAATGCAAGCAATGAAGAGCAGAGAAAATAGTGTGGTTAATTACTTTTGGCATGGGAGTGGAGGAGGTGCTTTTATAATTAGATGGATGAATTTCCAAATCTACTTGGTTTGAAAACGGATCTCAACAGAGAGCTGGAAAATGGATATAGCTTACTTTCTTGCTCTTGAAGTAGGTATAGCTTCGTTAACAAGCTTGAATATTCTCTTGGGAATCTTTTCTTGTAACATTATACACTATCAAAATACTAGGAGTTACTCTCATCAGTTGTGTAAGTCTCCACATGGCTGTGTAACTGCGTATTTTGCGTTTCTGGGCACTGATTGAGATGAAGACGAGTCTGATAGAATGTAAAAAGGTAAACACTACTTGATCTGCTCTTACTGTGGCACAAACTTACTGCCCTCCAGTATGATCTGACTTCTTGAAATATATTACCTAGTTTGTTTACATTAATTGGTAGTGCCTTGAGTCACTGCTGGAAACTATTAGGTTTATCAACTTGAAAGCTAAGAAGGAAAAATCAGTGATGCAGTGGAGAAGGTAGTGTTGTCTCCATTTATTTTGATAGATAAAAATATGCAGGGTGGTATGACTCAACTGCTGTCTATCTTACTCTGTGGGGTGATGGCAGAAAATACATGTCTTTAAATGTTTGTACTTGTTTGAGATTAATATATTTTCATGCTCTTATGTGCTTAAATTTGAAAGTACTTGCTTTTGACTCTTTGAACTTCAAGTCAATAGTTAAGGTGCTTTTAAATGACAGGGGGGATGGGTGGGGTGGGAGTGGGAAGGAAAAGAAACAAATCCCCAAACCCCAGCCAAACCTTTAGATTATGCCTGACTTGGTTTTTATTATGTTTTTGACCTCTGACATCCATGTTTGATCTCCATACACTATTCTAAAATTCAGCTACAGAAATCTTGCTCATGTGAATACTACTAGTGGAAAGCGATCTCTTCAATTTGTTTGACATTTTTCTCTGCACAATTTTTAATACCTTTTTTTTCCTTGCAGTATTCTAGGGGTTTCTTGTAGATTTCTGAATAAATTGAGAGCACCGTTGAAAGTCTTATGTCACTTACTTAACTGATGGTTTTCAGGTTGTTTTTAGTGTGATGTTTCTAGCTATGTGGAAGCTTGTAAAGGGCAAACCATACACTGCAGTAATTAAATTTGCTTGATATACTGTGGTATATTAAAGAATATCTTAAACCAGTTTAGATTTAAAAATTAACCTATTCAAACAAAAGTTTTCTAGTTTTCCATGCTTGGCTGGTGGAACCAAGCATATTCAGTTTGCCAGTTAGCAGTTCAATATTGTGCTGCTTGAGATTCAGGGGAATTTCAGATTTAAAAGGATGTCTTGGGCTAAGTGGTGGCACTCTTTCCTTCAACAATTTATAAGCTGCTATTGTGCAAGACTACATTGTGATATATGTGATGTTTGGTTGTTTTCAGTCAGCTTTTTGGGAGAATTCACACTAGTTAATTTGCAGACGCATAGGCTGAAGGCGTTCAGTGTTCTTGTCATTAACATTATAAAAGTTTTCCTCACTTTTTCTCTCTTTGTACTAGCTTCTCAGTTATTGTGCCTGTTCTTTTAGCTTTACCGAGGTAAGTTATCTCTGTTTTAAAAGTGGGATTAAAAAGTTAATGTTTTAAAAAAGGAAACATTGCCCAAATGTAGAATGCATTGTATACTTTTCTTGATTTGTAACATTTTCTTCTTCCACATCTTTGAAATTTTCCTGTTTCATGCTTAAAGTTACTGAAAGAAGCTTGTTATTACTACTTTTCCAGTTTTAAACTCCTTATCTCAAATTGTAGCTTTTGTATATAAATAAGCTTTGGCCTTTCCCTTGGAAAAATGTATAGAGACTAACGTAAAAAGGAGCTGCAGGTTTTTATTCCTAAAAGAAGGCTCTCCATTGAACGATGTATCTCTGGCATAGCCTGATAGCCTTGCACTATGGCCTTTTTCAAGTTAGAAAAGGCAGTTACTGCAGTAGATAATGCAAAAAGCAAAAAAACTTAAGTTCTTTTGAGTAGGAGCTCAGATGAGAGACAGAAGTAATTGTACTTCTTGTTAGCAAAATGCAATTTAAGATATCTTTCAAATACCGCTGGTGATCTGGGCATATGCATTCATGTATGTTCACAAAACATTTCGTTTTCATGAATAATAAAACATTCTTTTAATCAGTTGACTCACTTCAGAGGGGGTACTAATCAAAGAGTAAACAGGAATATACTTTTTTTTAAATATGAAGGATATGACAGATAACAGAAAGCTAAGTATTTAATAAATATTTATCTGTTTTTCCAGGGTTAATGTAAAGTTTTCACTGCTGTGCAAGTGACAGACCTTATATAAGTGTGGGAACTGTATCTTTGATTAGCTAAGCATGATGGGTATTTGGAGCTTGGTCTTAAATAGTATTCTCTTACTTCCACTGAGCTGAGGAAATGGATGAGATTTTGTTGTTTAAGAGGAAGGGAGAAGCATTAAACGTAGAGCATTGGCAGAAACTTGTCTCATAGGATGTCATGCTGGTTACTTTTTTTGCCAGAAGCGTGATTGCGTTTGGTTAATCCCCATATAATATTGCTGTGGGAGTTGCAGTAAAGCCATTGCTAATTTTTTTTTTTTTAAATATTTCCCATATAAAAAAAAATTTAAACTTGTATCTGTTAAGTGATGTTCTATGTTATCTTAAAGTCTTGAATACCTTTTATACTCTCAGTCTGGACAATGGAATATTTGTATTTTGTATGAGGAAACGACAAAATTTGCTAAGTAGCTTAAAAAGACAGTTAAAGTGTGATATTTTCTTCTATATTTCTGGGTAAAGCAAATTCAGTGTTACTTGAGTTCTCTCGTAGAACTGAACTTCAGGACCCAAGCTGCTCTGGTATTTCTGGTGAACAGGCAACTAGAGTAGATGTTGCTTTTAATTATGGGGTTTCATTTTCAGGAAACCTTTTCAAGCATGCTCCTTTTTTGCCGGGCATTTGAATTTATTTTTAATTCATTCTATTCTGTTACAACATTTATACCTGATTAATATAGCAAATGACAGCTACTATATGTACCTTCTAGCTTTCTTTTACTGAAAACAGAAGTACTTGCAGAATGGTTGCGGTTTTAATCCTGTGTTGACTTCCTTTACTGTTAAATCTCACAAAACATTGTGAAAGTTAATTATTTGAAATCCTAGTCATCACAAAACCTCTTACATGGTGGAATTTATTTCTTTTTAGTTTCTTTTTTTTTGGTGGTTGTTGGAAGACACAGAAGAAGCTGTAGCAACTTCAGGCCTAGCATTTCGTAAAACATTTTTTTTTTTCTTGTGTCTTACATATTTGCAAATGTGATTATTTCCAATGTTATTTCTCCTCTGTGCTTGGAATGTAGTCAGATCACTATATATTGGCATGTGTGTATACATATATGTTTAATCACTTAAAATGTGTCTCCTCAAAGTTGAAGCATAATATTGCAGGAAAAACTTTTATGGTGGTTCAGGTCTTACTAATTAAACTTGTTTGTTTTACAGTTTTGCTGTGTATTTAGAAACTTCCTACAGGAAACTGATCTTGATTTTTGTACTTCATAGGACACATCTGAATCATGGATTTTGCCCTGAGATAGCCAAACATAGTAAGAAGGGGAAATAGCCTACTGGAGTGGGAGAAAGATGGAGTCGAACTAGGGGGAGGTAGGAAGTCAGAAAGATGCTTCAGCCTCCCTGCCAGTATTTGTACCTACACTGAACAAGAAAGGGAACACAGAAGACCCTATGCTTTCTTCATGGTTCACAGAAATGTAAAAAGTAAAGATTAACTGGGAAATTATGCAGAGAGAGTCTTTAAAAAGTACATATTCCATTCAACAGAATTCTTGAAGGAAATCATTGCAGGAATTATAGAATCATAGAATGGTAAGGTTGGAAGGGACCTCAGAGATCCCCCAGTTCCAATCCCCTGCCATAGGCAGGGACACCTCCCACTAGCACAGGTCACTCAAGGCCTCGTCCAGCCTGGCCTTGAACCCTTCCAGGGAGGGAGCAGCCACAACCTCCCTGGGCCACCTATGCCAGTGTCTCACCACCCTCACTGCAAACAACTTCCTCCTAACATCCCGATATAGTTTCCAAATAGAGTTTCCAAATATATTCCATCCAAATACTGTTTCCCTTCTGATTTTATGCATTGCATATTGGATAAAGAACTTTGTTTTGACAATATTATGTGCTTCTTATTTGTCTGACTTCATTATATTGAAATTAGTGTGCTTGTTAAAAACACACTGATAAACTTCAAATAAAGCTTGTAGGACTCAAGCAACAGAATCAGATTTTAAGTGCTCTCATGGCACAACTTACAATATGACAGTGAATAAACCCATGTCCTTTGACTTTTGCTTTCCTTAAAAATAAATGTCAAATGTAGTCAAGTTTGGTTTAGTATTTTGTTTGCGGGTCGCTTTTCTGTTTGATTGGTTTTGTTTTGGTATAAATGTTTACGTGTGTTCTAGCTTACAGTCCTGTTTTACAGCATGGCATGTTGAGTATTTTGAATGTAAAAAGTGTTAGTTTCTATTACAGAAAAAGCCATTCCACAAGATGACTTAAAAACAGTCATTGAGGTGCACATAGATTTGTAAAACAAATATACATTTATGTTTCGCCTCTGCCTTTCATACTGAATGTGTGTGGAGTGTGGCTTGGAATTTTAGTACTTAGTTGAACTATTTCTTTTTTTCCCTTTCCCTGCTCAATGTTTTATTTGTGATTGTTGCACGTCTGCAGAGAATTTACCAATTTTAGACTTATTTTTACTCCTGGTACTGATAAATGTGTGATTTCAGGTATCCATACTGAAAGAAAAAAATGTTACCCATTTTATTCCTGGCTGGCTTGGTGTGGGAGGGCTGTTGCTGTGAAAATTTTGTGGATACATTTAAGTTGCAGACAAACTACCTAAATAAGGCAATGTTGCTCTTGTTTGTCTTCCTTTCTGTGCAGCCTCTGGTATTTCTGTGGCAGGCTGACAGACCACAAAGAGATGGTGCAGTGACTGATGCCTTTTTTTTTTCAGGGAGATGGCTATTTTCTGCCACTTTGTTCCTGAAATAACTTGGTTTGGGTTCAGATGAGTGCTGTAAGTGCATCACGGTCAATTAGTAGGACTGTATAGGCCTTTATAAAGGGTGAGCAGTAGGGCTGTACCTTCCAGAGACTACAGTGTTGTCCCGATTTAACACAAGCTGCTCTCTCAGGCCCTGCCTCCTTCTCATCACACAAATGGGAGGGAAAGTTTAAAAAAGCAACAGCAAAAACCAAAACCAACCAACCAAAAACCCCCAAGACACTCTAGATTGAGATAAGGATTTTTAATGAGATCACATGTTATATGATTACCTAAGCAAAAGCAGCAGCAAGTCAAGTGATAAAACAGTTCCTTCCACCCAAGCAGCCAGCCCAGCAGAAAAGACCAACACCTCAAAACTGGAAGCAGCAACTGGAATAGGAAGCCTCTGATGTTACAGTCTGAACTTAAAGCCCAATAATACTTTGCTGCAGCCAGCACTTCCACTTTGCAGCTGGCACAATGGCAGCATGGTAATGAATGTCATCATTCAACTCAACCTGTGACAAATGTCTGTTAGCATGAGTGTTTCTTATACTGCTGTTGAATGTTAGTTGTTTACAGAAGCAATACAATAACATTAGGACCAGAGTCTTACAGAACTTTGTACATGCCTAAGTAAAGAGGAGGATAAGCAAATGCAGTAACTTTCCCCTCTCTAACAATTTTCAAATCAGCTAAAATCTGTAATTAGTAATTTTTTGGTGGATAGTTTTTTCAGCTCATGCAGTTGCTTCTAGCTGAAGTAGCCAGCCATTCAGCATCCACAGCAGTCTTTTAATAAGGAACCTCACAGCCTAATTGCATACTTCGAAGAATTCACTCCTGTAACTTACTTTGATTGTTTGCCGACGGCGTTTGGCGTTCCCCTTGTGCTTGTCAGTTCTTTACGACCTAAAGTGTCCTAGTAGCTGCATTGATTCTTATCTGAAACTTTGTTACTGCTTAGCATTTCATATATTCCTTTAAAGCTTTTTTAGGCCTTCTGTGTTCCGTTTTGAAATAGGGATGTGTAAGTAGCAAACCAGCCTGCAGTTCTATAGATGTGAGTGTGTGCTGTGGTGAGCAGTTAAAATTCTTACACGTTTTGTCTTACTACTCTCCTAACTTTACTTCCTCGGTCGTTCCAATGAACACTGGGGTTTATAATGGTAGACATTTTAGTGGAAACAATGTCTTGCTTTTGGATGGTAGCCGTCAGGCTGGAGGCTACCATTTTACATGTTTGGATCGTTCTGTTTCCCAAATACCACTGCAACCCGCATATGCTGAATTCAATTGCTTACTGATGTAAATCATTTCTACAGTTCTTTGTAGTTAGCAAAATGTAGTCTCATTGCTTGAAATAATTTATTAACTTATCGATACTGTGCCTCTCAGGTGAAGGTATTGTGAAAAAAGCATCATGATGAGCATTGGTATTTTATTTCTGCTTTGTGACTGTTTGGAAAGTAAAAAGACGAAAGAACATTCATCCTCTCTGTTTATTTTGTTTCTTCTAAGGCTGTGTTTTCCTATTCAAAGGACCTTGTTAAAAATATTGCTAATTCTAGCTAACAGATTTTTAAATATAAATTATTAAAACCTTGCACGTAAGGCAAACCTTGGGGTAAGGTATAGGGGTGGGGGGAAGGTGGAAGTGTGGTTGGGAGCCCCTTTTGGGGTCTCCGATTTCTGGGAGGGGAGTTGTGTTTCTGTATTCCCTTTAACTTGTCTATGTCTGTAACTATTCCTGTATATAGTGTATATCTCTGCTTGTACATTGTGCTGAGCTGTAAATAGAGCTTCAGTCCTTTACTTCCAACCGGCCGAGTTCTAGTCCCGGTCATTTGACAAAGTGGGAGGGGCGGGGGGGAGGGAGCTCCCAAACCATCACACTGCCTTACCCTCCGAAGAGAATATTTCAAAGTCCTTAGTGGTATATCTTTTATAATGTAGGTCAAAGTTTCTGTTTATTTTTTTTCAGTTTGATAATGCAAAATAGGTTGTTTTGATTGCAAATCCTACTTCTGAGGGAGGAAGAGGGTAAAGTATTAACCACTTGCTATTTCTGCCTAAAGTTAATGTTTTCCATTGTAATACGTATGTCAATATCTTTGTTGTTAGGTTGTTGAAGACTATGCTGGAAGATGGCAGGTTCCTTTGCCTCAGCTTCAGGTGCTTCAGACCGCACTCTGTTGTTTCACGTCTGCCTGTGTGTCATTCCCAGCTGAATGTGAGCACGTACAATATGTATTGAGTAGCCTAGCTTTGTAAGTACTCCTAAAAAATTTTATCACTTCCTTTTACGATGTAGGCTGTCTGTGTTACTTTTATAATGGGAAAAGGATCTCTGAAATTCTCAGAGCTTTAAAAAAAGTCGTTTTACTAGGTGATGTAGCTACATGGAACCAATAATTGCTAACTGAGGATACAAAATCAAGAACTTAGTTTTGTCCTTGTTAACTATTTAAGTTGGGTTTTGCAATATTGTGTCATAAAGGTTTACTGGCAAAATGAATAATCTTAGGAAACAAGTGATCACAGTGCAACTTCTTCTTGGAATGTTTTGCAGTATTTGAAGACCTTTGTTTGGCAGTACATAACTGTAAATTATCTAAAGCTTTTTACTGTTCTAAGATCAATTTTGTGTAGTATTGAAAAAGTGAGCCAATTTTAAAATAAAATGTTTGAGTCACAAAAATGCTAATGAGAATTACTTCTTACATAGTTAACTGACCAAAAGCCATATTTAACCTGAACTGCAGAATGGTAGCTCATAAATCTTGCTATAATATCAATTTTTTTTTTTTAAATTGATGCATCAATGTTTTTCCACATGAAATCTGAAAGTGTCGGGATAGTGATTAGTAGATAAGTAGGAGTGTTGTTTTGTTGGGGTTTTCTCTTCTAAAAACCTGCTTTTCAATTTTCAGAACCTCAGTGTTGAATGGAAGCAGAAAAAATAGATATATGTAGCTGGAGTGCATTGTACTTGATCTCTCAGCATATGGGGACAAACGCCTAGAAACTAGATTTATTGTGAGTTTGGTTTGAGTGAAGTAGATTTATTTGTACAGCTGGTTACACTTCTTGTTGAGTGGTGCTTGAGTCAGAGTTTTTTTGTAGAAGTGTCTTGCTTCTGCCTCATCTAGTCACCAGAAGCAAATACTCTCATAGTCTTCCTCTCCTAGTTTACTTAGTCAGGAGAACTGGGTTGACTTACACTTTTCACTCTTCTTGAGCTTAATAAGTAATTAATACTTATTACTTAGAATTCAAGGCTTTGTTCTGTACACTGACAGGGTGTATGCTGTACACTGACAGAGTATATGCTCTCTTCAAGTGGTGTTGAAACTTCACCAGAGAGATTTATTGTTTCGTGTGTGCATGTGAAGCTGTCTGACCTGGGACTACTTAATGGAATCATAAGACCACCAATATTTAAAACTGGAATTATTGGAGAATAACTAGCAGTTACATCAAGACTTGGTGACTGCCTGGTTTTTGTGTATATTCCCCCCCCCCCAGACTTCTAGAGAAAACACTCAAAGTTCAAACCACATTTTTACATACTTTTAAATATCAGAACTTGGGAGGCAAAAATGTAGAAAACCAGGTATTTGTGTGTAGGGTGGTCACTTCCTGATAATCTAGAAGTGGATTGGTTGTTGAGTTTGTCATAGTTGTCTATCTTGGGTTTTGGAGCTGGGTTTACTCCCTGAGTTTTTTCTTCATTTCAAAATTCCAGTTTATTTTTCTTTCCAGCTCTGTTTGAATGGTGTTGTTTTACATGTGATATAAAGAATCCTGGGGCTTAATAGTTGCTGGGAAACCTTACTTCAGTCTCTTTTGAAAATGTCATGTGCATTAAACCTTAGTTCTTTTGAGAGTAAAAATATGCCTGACTGTATTGTCATACTTAAGTAAGATTTCCTTGGTAACCAGGCATACTATTAAAGATAATGACTGTTGCATTTCCTATTCATACTAGCCTTGTTATTCATCACAAATGAAGCAGTATCTGTACTGCAGTTAGTATCAGGAGGTTTTAATAATGTTGCCAGCATACCCTGATGTTCTCAGGTCATGTTCTGATGCCAGTAGTAGCAATGCAGTTACGTGATAAATCTAGAGACACTGTAATTATAAATGGATGGATGTGAATGTGCAATACCGCAGACTAGTTTAAGATGACAGGGCCAACTGACTATAGTGCTTTTAACTGAATGGAGATTGGTCATGAGGAAATGCAAATATTTTGATAGCTTCCTTTTATTAATCTGAAGAGACTGCGGAGCAGGTGCACTGATAGGGAAGAAAAATGTAATTCACACTTGTTCACTATCAGTTTCCAGTTTTGGTTTGGATTTTTTTCCAAGATAATAGTTTCCTAAAGTCTGCCCAAGCAAATTAATATGGATGTATGCATCATTTGCTATAGCTAGTTTTGTCTTACCTAAATTCCCATTTGGGTGATTCCAGATCGTACCTGATCTTTCCTCAGAGTCAAGTATACTGAAAGAAATTGTTTATCAACATGAAATGAGCCAGTGTTTCCAAAAAAACCCAAAATATTAGGATACTAGTCAGTTTTCTTCATTCCATAGTTGAGTTGAGATTCAAGGGCCTAATCTGGAGAAAAATTGTATCATTTGTAGGAATACTTTGGGTGTTCAAGTATCTTGAAGTTAGACTTTAAATTTGGGCACAACTGCAATTAATTTAATTGTTCTGCAAAAGAGTTCCTTGTCCATAAAGGCAGATTTTCAAGAGCTGTCACAACAAATTACTAAATGCTATAGTCAGGAAATTAATTGCCATCAATAAGATATTACCTCAAAAACCTACAGGCTGGAAGTGCTGGAACTTCATTTAAGAATCATCTTCTACCACCTTCTCTTCCTCCTTGACATTTTTTCTAAACTAAGAGGAATCTTTAAAAAAATTATTCATATTTTCTGCTGTTACAAGATCAAAGCCTTCGCTATTCAGTCATGTTTCTAAAATACCTTAGATGCACCATTTTTCAGAACTCTTCAAGTGTTGTCTTTCTGAAATTCACTGCTGCTTATGACTTTTGCAAGCAGTGATTGCAGACTACATTAGTGCAGTACCTGATGGTTTCAAAGCAGAAATTAAATTTCTTAGAATCTTAAGGCAGAGCAGTATTAGGTGTGCTGGTGCTGTCTGCAGATCCATGAGATATGACTACCAAGTATTTGACTGAGCTGACCAAATTGCAAATAGTGCCTGGAAGTATGCTTCTAGAAGTGAAGACCTAAACTGACCTGAGCTCTGGAAATCTACGTTTTACTAAGTTCTTCCATTCTGCTTTTAGAGTCAGAATAGTAGACGTTTGAAGAGACCTCTGGAGATGCAGTCCAAGACACCTTCCAAACCAGTATCACCTAGGGCAGGTCACACAGGAATACATCCAGGGAGGTTTTGGAAGTGTTTCTCTAGAGAAAGACTCTCTAGCTGTTCGAGTGCTCCCTCAACCTCACAGTGAAGGTTTTCCTCACGTTGAGGTGTTTGTGTCTGTTGCCCCTTGTTCTATGACAGGACACCACTGAAAAGAAACTGGTCCCTTCTTGACACCCACCCTTCAGATATTTGTGAGAGATCTCCTCTCAGTCATTTCTTCTCCAGACTAAACAGCCCCAGGTCTCTCAGTCTTTCCTCATAAGACAGGCCCCACGTGGCCATCTGTTGGACTTTATAGTATTTCCCTGTCCCTCTTGAACTGGGGAGCCTAGAACTGGACACAATATTCCACATGTGGTCTCACTAGGACAGAGTAGAGGGCACACCCTCAACCTTCTGGGCACACTTTTCTTAATGCATCTCAGGATACCGTTGGCCTTATTCGCCACAAGGCCATATTGCTGTCCCATGGACAACTTATTATGCAGTAATGTTATCCACCAAGACTCCAAGATCCTTCTCCATGGAGCTGCTTTCTAGCAGGTCAACCCCTAATCTGTACTGGTGTATGGTGGTGTTCCTACCCAGCTGCAGTGCTCTGCACTTACCCTTGTTAAACTTAGATTCCCCTTTGCCCAGCTCTCCAGTCTGTCCATTTCTTGCTGAATGACAGCACAACCTTCTGGTGGATCAACCAATCCTCCCGGTTTTGTATTGTCAGCAAACACTGTCCATTTATCCAGGTTGTTGACGAAGGTGCTGAACTAGACTGGGCCCAGCACTGACCCCTGGGGAATACCACTACCTCCAGGTCTCCAACTGTACTGGTTGTTGGTCATGACCCTCTGAGTTATATAGTTTAGCCAGTTCTCAGTCCACCTCACCACCCGCTGTTCTAACTCACACTTCCAGAGTTTACCACTGAGGATGCTGTGGAGGGCAGTGTCACAAGCCTTGCCAAAGTCAAGGCAAGTGGCATCCACTGCATCTACCCATTCAGTCACACCACTGTAGAAGGATACCAGATTAGTCAAACATTATGTCTCCTATGCTGGCTGCTCCTGATAGCTCCATGTGGTTGCAGATGATTTCTGAAATTAACTGCTTTCCAGGGATGGAGGTGAGTCTAACCAGTCTGTAGTTTCCTGAATCTTTCTTCTTGCTCGTTTTAAAGAGTGGTGTGACATTGTATTTCCCTCGGGCATTTTCCACGATCTTTTGAAAATGGAGAGTGATAGAGCAACATCAGCCAGCTTTCTCAGTACTTGTGGCTGCATCCCAGCAGAGCCTATGGATTTGTATGGGTTCAGTTAACCCAAATGTTGGAATCATAGAATGGTAAGATTGGAAGGGACCTCAAAGATCATCTAGTTCCAACTCCTGTGGCAGAGACACCTCCCACTAGCACAGGTCACTCAAGGCCTCCTCCAACCTGGCCTTGAACGCCTCCAGGGAGGGAGCAGCCACAACCTCCCTGGGCAACCTGTGCCAGTGTCTCACCACCCTCACTGCAAACAACTTCTTCCTAGCATCCACTTTCAGTCTCCCCTCTGCCACTTCAAACCCATTGCCCCTTGTCCTGTCATTGCAAGACCTTGTCAATAGTCCTTCCCCAGCCTTCCTGTAGGCCCCTTCAGATACTGGAAAGCTACTCTGAGGTCTCCTGGAAGCCTTCTCTTCTCCAGGCTGCAGAGCCCCAACTCTCTCAACCTGTCCTCATAGGAGAGCTGTTGCAGCCTTCTCAGCATTTTGGCGGCCTCCTCTGGACCAGCTCCAACACTTCCATGTCCTTCCTGTGCTGGGGGCTCCAGAACTACCCACAGGACTGCAGGTGGGGTCTGAGGAGAGCAGAGCAAAGGGGCAGAATCACCTCCATCTAAACATTCTGTAAATGTTCTCTAAACTCATTGACTAGTGAAGGGTCTGGAATTCCTGAGGGCTTGTCTTACCAGTGAAGACTGAAGCAAAGAAAGCACTTGGTCTTCTCTGCATCCTTTCTTGACAGGGCTTATTCACCTCATTCAGCAGTGGGCCTGCGTTTTCCCTATTTCACCTTACTGATGTATAAGAAGAAACCCTTCTTGTCGTTTTACTTTCTTTGCCAGATTTAGTTCTAAGAGGGCCTTGCCCTTCCATGTTGCATCCCTACATACCCTGATAATGCTTCTATAATGATTGTCTCAATCACTGTATTAAAAAGAAATAACATGCTAGGCAAATACTGTAAGATGGTGAAAAATAAGGCAACTAGGTCAATTTGGGTTTTAGCTGTTGAAAGGATGAGTTCTGTCTCATTCTTTATCTGCCAGTTCTTTTGAGGTAATTATTGAAAATTCATGTTGCTGCATGTAGAACTAATTTTCTTTAAAACCTAGTTGGTGGTAAAATTTCAGTTTTATCATTTAGTTTGAATGCCACACAGAGGATGGATTAGTTATATTTGCATATTTGCACAAAAGTTCTTCCTTTGAAAATGATCTTCAGAGGCATTTTGGAAATACCAAATGAGTAGGAAAAGACTTTTATCTGGAAATTTGAAATTAATGCCACCTTTAGCCTGCATCTTTGTAGAGAAACTTCACTGGGTGTTGCAGCAAGATGAGCTGAAACAGAATGAAATGTGTCAGTAGATAGTGCTTATCATACTTGAAAATATGAATTGTTGGGAATCTGCATTCATGTGAAATTACCGTTTCTTGAATGTAACTACTTTTACTTGGTGCATACTATAGTAATTTTACAGTTCTCTTCAAAGTTGCTGCATCTCTGACGAAAGTTTAGGTGTTTGAGGAAGGCTTAGTTTCATAATGGTGAATGGGGAGCAGCAGTGTGGAGGACAGGAATGTTTGAGGGATGAAAGGCAGGTACTGTGCATTTTAAATGTCCCAAACTGAAAGAACAGAAGGGAATTTAAGTTGTGTTTAAGTATAATCTTTCTATAACTGATTTGGTTTTGGTAGCCTATTTATAGCTGTACTGTATTTTTGACTTGATGCCTGTTGAAAAATGTATTTGGAATGCGTATGTAAGCCAAAATCCAGCACAAAATATCAGACCAACATAAAATTCTTGTAATGAGTTGCATTTGGAGAGTGCGGTGCTAGCCAAAAATTTAGAATGACTCTGGCGTGAGTCTAGAACTTAGTCTTAATTTTGTGTTTCACACTATGAAAACTACCAGACTTACAGGAGTTCTGTTTTTTCAGTTGACATTTTTAGTTTGACTTAATCACTACTTCTGGTTTTTTTTAGGAGTTTTTTTGAGTTGCTGCTGTTCTTTGGAAAGGATGAGTTCTATGAAGATCCTTTGAAAGATATTTTAGGTTCAATCCAGGTAGTGTTCTTTACTTTCATATGAACCTGTAGTATTATTGTAGTACATGTGAAGGCTGCTTTTGTGGATATGCAACCTGGAGGAAACATGCTTTTATAGTGAAAGAATGCAGCTACTTTACTTGTACTCAAAGGAAGAGGAAAAAAAAGAGTACTCGAAGGGAAAATTGTTAATTCTTACATTGCTAATTGAATAAATGTGCTTCTTTTTGTAATACTAACCTTATTAAAGACATAATTTGTGCATTCCCTGTATAGAAGAGGAAAGCTTTGCTTGTTTGCCTAATTAGAACTTGATGTTACCCAGTGTTGCATATCAGTTCATGACATGAAACCTCATTTCCCTTTGCAGTTTTGAACAATTATGAAACTGAAGCTCTGTCTTAGGCTATTTAAATAAGCATAAACTTGCATTATTTAATACTGTTGTGTTCCTGGATAGACCAAGACGTGGTTTTGTATGGCTCTGTGTAGCCATAAGATAAATGATCCTGGATTTTAGAACTTTTTTTTCTCAAATAAGTAATTTTTAACCTTAACTGATTTTTGAGAGTAGGCTTCACTGCATTTGTGTCACCATGAGAGGAAACTTTGTAGGGAAAGACAGGATGAAAACCAGGGTTCTTTCTTCCGTTAATACTGATTGTGTGACTGCAGTTTGAAAAATATCTCTCCTTTTGTCTTGATATTGATACCTGTTTGTTACCGTGGCTACAAATGTAATGTGTCAGCACTACTTTAATTATTAACCCAGCAGAAATCACATGCTTGATTAGAATCGGTGGAAGGATGGGGTCAAAGAGTACTGGAACGTTTTGACTGTCTTGCAACGAGTGTTTATAGACTGCTTTTGAATCACAGGAAAATCTAGGAAATTTCTTCTTTGTGCTTTTGTATTTTAGTTCTCAACTGCCTTGACTTTTAAACAATGAATGTATCAAAATTTTTTTTTCTCCCGAAATAATTTCTGAATCAGTTGTGTAAACAAGCTGGTGGTGACAACTGTTATTTCAGTTAATTAGGCATTTTTTACTATCAAACATACTCCACTGTATATAAAAGAAAATTGTAGCAAAGAATCTGTAGGGAAAAAACATGTGAAGAAGTTTATCGTATGTGAATGGAAGCCATGCTTCAGTTACATCTTTTTGTTTCAAAATTAGGTACCTTTTTATTGCGATTAAAGGTCTACCTTTGATTAACAGTAATGTTAACACTTCATCAGCAAATAACAAGGGGATTGGAACTTGGCATATATGGAAATCATGGGTGGCTAAAATATTCAAGTTTATTTTAGGCAAGCGTAATTTCCGTTATGTAGAGATTTGGAGGGAAATGATTGCTTGAGGGCTGGTAACTCAAATGGCTTAATTCAGTTTTTGCCTTGTAGAATTCAGACACCATCACTGGATCACAAAACCAGCATCAGTTTGTCTAAATCTGTGCAGACTGGCATAAAGCGAGGTCAAGTGAAGTCTTGTTCCACAGAATACGCCAGTAATGCCTCTTCACTCCAGGAAAGATGTTTTTACATTATTATGCAAAGGAGAGGCTCTTGCTGCATGCTGGCTTCCATAATTCTTTGTTCCTGTTTTTAGGGAATATACGTTTTAGCTTTAGGGCTTTGTGTAGGGCTGGTCAATAAAAGACTTTTGTTGCTCAAATAGTTGACTGAAGAAATATTTAATCATGCATGGAGTTTCCTGTTTTGTAACTCGTAGGTAGCCTACATTTATTTTTCAACAACATTTTGTTACTGTTTTTCTCATTGTTGTTTCCTTTACATGTAGGAATGTCAGAACCTTCTAAATCGATACAGAAATATGAACTTGGAGCTAGTTACTCGCATCATCCGAGATGGTGGCCCATGGGAGGACCCAGTGTTACAAGCAATTCTCAAAGCAAAGCCCATCTCGCAGGAATTAGGTATTCAATTGAACACATGAATTTTTGAGAGTACTGAAAATTGTGTTAAATTACATTTTTTTGATAGTAGGATCAAATATTGTGATCAGATGTTTTGAGATAGTTAAATGGTATATGCAAAGCTGTTTTTCTGTTGCAAAATATATGTCTCTTTTATTTGAAAGAAACCTACGTTTCTTTGCTAGTAGTTTGTCTGCTTTTATAGTGTAAAGATCACAGATGAATTCAGATACAAGAGGCTAATGAGCAGTTATTTATTACATAAACATATTATATCCAGGTGTTCAACCTCTGGAAGAGCATGTAGAGTAGCTTGGCTTAAGTTACACTCAGGAAGTAATATGATAAGAGGAGGACCCAATGTGTATATTTAACACTTAGTATTCTGACTCATTTAATTTTTTTTTTTAATTGTAAATACTCTGGCTTGTGGCTTTTCTTGATTCTGTTTAACTACACCTGATAGCTGCCTTATGTATATGTAATTCCTAGAGGTGAGAGTAGGAGGAATATCTCTGTTCAGGCTGCAGAGCGAAACAGCATT
>VWYK01045816.1:14347-28863 GCA_013399775.1 Semnornis frantzii | reverse complement strand
AAAAAAAAAAAAAGAGTAGTCCCGTCAAGCATCCACTACCTTGCATCTTGACATCTGATAAACTGATTTTGTGTCCTTTGGGGGACCTGAAGTTCACACTGACAGCTCTAGGGTCTCAGACTGCATAATCAAGACAACCTTTCCAGAACAGTTTTGGTAATGTGGTTTGAGGTGCTGCTGTTCAGTGTCCAGCAGTGCCAAGATCAATAATCATATCATAGAATGGCTTGGGTTGGAAGGGACCTGAGAGATCATCTAGTTCCAACCCCCCATGCCATAAGCAGAGACGCCCTCCACTAGCCCAGGTCTGCCCAAAGCTCCATCCTATCTGTTTTTAAACACTTCCAGGAAGAGGGCATCCACCATGTCCCTGAGCAACAAGGAAAAGCTACATGTGAACTGTTCACTTACAAGCAGATGATACCCTCAGTGTATGTCCCACTGCTTTACATGCTGTTATTCCACTTTTTGTACCAAACCTCTTTTAAAAAGCTTCCTATAGCTTGGGGTAAGCACTGAGTGCCTGTCCCCATCTGAAGGATAGGTCTACTACAAACGCCTCCACTAACAAACCAACTAAATCCAGAAGGCAAGAGATCATGCTTCCCCCCTAGATAATCTGGTGCTTCAGCACCACATCTTTTTCAGCTCATTTCAGAAATACAGCTCCAGTTTAGAAACAAAGGTCTAGATATGCAGTCACCACAGTCAGACCTACCTGTTACCAAAACACACTGAAAATGGACTGTGTAAGCTGCTAATGCAGCTCACCATGCAAAGCAAGCTCACTGCAGAATGTGAAAATCCCTGCCAGTGGTAACTGCCTGCATTTCAGAGCTGAAGTGGGTAAACACAAGCTGAAATTATCCCAGTTGTTAATAAAGCAGTTGTGCTAGCAGTGCTAGAGCACCTTCTCTCCCCTCCCCAGCCATTAAGTCTCAACTATGTATATTTGAAAGCAGTCTGGCACAGATCCTGCCAGCCAGATTAAATCATTCCATCTTTCATACAACCTCAGCAGAATGATGCTGCTAGATACTACTCTAAATTAAGTATTGATTTGCATTGTATTCCACAGGCTCCAAGTTTCGCACGAATTTCAGGTCCTGAGGGGAGAAGAATTGGCAGACCCAAGTGATGCAAAACAATTTAAAATGAGATATCAACAGTGAGAGCAGCAGCACCTAAATGGAAGTGAAAAAAAACTCCTGCTCAGTAAGATCCTGCTTTATATAATAATAGCCAGGAGGGATTAAACACTATCACCCTTCCTCAGATAAATCAAGTGCTAACCATACACATCATCTTTTCTTCCCATTTCTTGTTGCTGTCTCCTCAGTTTGCTCTAAGAAACTCAGAAAGCAAGTTTGGATGCACAGTGACAAGCATTTTTCATTTCCTCCACTGCAGTATAAGAAGGCATAAAGTTAATGTAATATTTTGTAATATTTTATTTAGAGCAAAGATCTTTATGGATCGATTGAAATCATCACTTCTGGAAAGCCAATAGTTGAAGGCCAGTACTCAAAACTACTCTTTGATCTGATGTCAGAACAGTAACTTCAAGTTATTCTACATGAAAAGCTTAACTTTCTCTAGGGGGTGATTTCACATGATGGTGATCACACAAGGAGGAACTTTCCCACACCACTGAGCTGAAGACTTGTGCTGCTTCCATTGTGCAAGCCTCACTTCTCACATCGGAGAGCCCAGTCTGGGCACGAGGACTATGTGAACACAAATCATGGTGTATCACATCACTCTGCTGCAAGTGGAGACCTAGCAGTCTTTAATTTCTACTTTTAAAAAGCTTGTGATAATAACACTGAGCAAAACACTCTTGAGCATAGTTGATCTTTCCAGAGTTATGTTTGCTTTTCCACCAAGTACAAATAAAAGTAACAGATCCCAGCTGTGGCAGTTTGTGGTTGTGTGATTCTCACAGTAGGACAATGTGGTTATTTAATGTCTGAGTTCTCTCAAACTTTACATGTGGGCAATTGGTACTGCTGTTTCCATTTAAATGAACAATATTCCACACTCTTGCTTGGAAAATGGACCCCAAGTGGATATAAATCACTTGCTTCAGGGCTTCCTTTTAACTCAACCCTATAGGTGCCAGTGTCTTCATTTGCAGAGGTTCGGTCACTGTATGACCAAACGTGGGGTCTATACCTACTACAGCTGAAAGGCTATGGCAGAGAGGTTGCTCTGAAATCATTTGGCCTAGCCAGTGCAGCAGGAAACCAGGGAGAGGAATGATGAATTTCTAGAGGGAGGGGCTGTCCCTGGAAGGAAGTCAAGCAGGGAGGGTAAGGATGGTGAACATATACCAGAAGACAGTCCTGCTTCATCTGAAGGCCAGCAATTGTCAATTGTGCAAGGCAGGTTTCTTCACAAGAAGCCTGCACAAAAACATCACTTGCTGATTCCAAATCACACATTTAGCTGTATCTGCCTCTTTGGCTGCCATTACTTTGGTGATTTATCCTAATGAGAAGGCGATAAGAGTTTAATTAATTCGTATTTTGCATTCCAAGTTTTGCTGAAGGCTAAAGCTCTGTAGCCCAGCAGGAAGGTCACTGTTCAGGTGTGCCACGTGAGGTCCATGGGGTGCACTGCCGCCTTCTAAGCTGCTGTAGTCCCTCATTCTGCAGGCTTCAACCTAACAGAAATTGTGCTCTTTATTACAGCTAATATTACCTGAGAGTTTATTTTTCTTAAAAAAAAAAAAAAAATATAGCCCAACATTTAAGCCCAAAACATGTAGTCCAGACACAGAAATGCACCTATAAATGTATGCTCCCTACCATCATCCCTTTGCAGATGGCTTTTCCTGCACAGTGCTGCCCTAGGTGCCCACATGCCTACTGTACGTGCCTCTGCTGATGTGGCAGGTATGCAAATGCAGACACAAAACTGTGTTTAGGGAATTTTAAAGAAAAATATGCCAGTGACTATGGAAATGATATTTTAACACACAAGTTTTAAACTTACATTAACAGAGCTGTCCACTAGATTAATGTGGCTGCAAATTACATACTGTACATAGCAGTATAGATAGCATTTGATTTCCTTAAGGAGATCAATTACCTCCTTAATCCCTGAAACAGCCTTTACTTCTATGTGCAAGCTCTAGTTTGCTTGCACACTTTTTAAAGCAGCAAACACGTCAATTGGCATTGTGCGTTAAAAAGAAAAGCTCCAAGGCAAAGAAAGGTTCATCGGATGTGCTGAAAACGAAACCTCTGTGAAACCTCTGCGGACAAAGAGGAGAGCGACATCTCGAGGCAGCCTGCCTGACATGACGCCCCTCGAAACGGGAGCTGCAGCAGGCCAGAGCTCTTAGCAGTGGTTAAGAGGTGAAAGAAATAAAGAGCTGCTAATGACTCTTAAATACGGAAATACACTGTTGTTTGCACCGCAACAGCCCATGACCCATGCAGCAGGAAGTGTTTAAGCTGAGAGAATTTTCTCTTACTCTTCTTACTGTGCTTAGACCTTCAGCGCTGCTCTGCATTTTCTATGCTCTGCCTTTTCTACTTGACCCTCAGTAGTACTGTAACTGGTGAAACATAGAGGACACACACTTTGGGTGTCTTCCAGTACAACAGAGAGAGAAGACTAGAACCTACCAGTAGATATTTGGCTTCAGCAATGCTGGAAGCTCATTTCCAGACAGCCTCAGACGTTCTGGTAATTTTTGCCAAGATGTGCACATATCTTGATGAGCATAGAGCAGAGACAACAGTATCTCCTTAAGGAGATGGGAGACCTCCAATTGTTTGTATTAAATCTGTGCTGGTTTTTACGTGAGATGTTCCAGCAGTTACTGTTACTGCAGTGACACTGCATAAGGAGCTGTACTTCTCTCAGCTGATAAACTCCACTCCTGTCCAACTATTGCTGTTGCTGTAGTATGGGTACAGCTGTAGCCGCACAGTAAGAGACGCGAGCTGTTGGTACCACTCATGAAACAGATCTGAAGCCTTCCTCACAGGAGGAATCTGAAGTGACTGCTGAAAGGTGCCAAGAACACTATGCCCATACCTAGTTAACAGGTGCTTCACAGGCAGGTGGTTTACTAACAACTACCAGGAAAAGAATATCTATAACCTGGTTTTAGATGGAAATTTATATTCAAGGTACAAGAAAACAGATGTTGTAGAAGGATACTACTGCTTAATCATCTCCAGAAAGAGGTCTCCATATGTGAAGTACACAGAGCATAATTTGTATGTTAAGAGTTTCATAGCACACTTCCTCTCCTTCTACCTAGCAGTCAGACTAAAGGTTCAAGAACCACGCTCAATATGTTTTATTTTTTGATGGAAGGATGAAAGTCTCTTTCCACAGAACCCAGCCTATGTGATGAGAAAAGCGAGCTCAAAGTTACATTCGAGCTCTATTTGCTTTATTGAAAGACTACTGAAAATCAGGTTCAAACACCACTTAAAATACTGCATTAGGAAATAGACCTACACAAGCAAGTGGCTGCACTAGTGCCACAAGTGTCTTATACAGATGCACGGTGACTGACATAAAGACGTTCCCTTTGATCTACACCAGATAGCTCTGAAAAGTACAAAGTGCAGCTTTTGAATATTACACAGTCTCTCTCAGAGGTGTTTCACCTACCAGTCTTGTAAATAAATAACTTCTTTCAAACAGAAGTTTTACAAACACCAAAGTTGCACAATCCAGATCACTAGGACAGCATTGTTGGCACAGGCTCCTTTTAATGTCCATTCCCACCTTCTGAGAGTATGCGTGATGGCTCGGTGTACTTTGCTGTCAGGAGGTAGAAGAGGGCAGGTGCAGGTACCAAGGCGAGCAGTGGTAGGTCCTGTTCAAGCTTATCCAGTTTGGAAATGGAGATGATTCCATAGGCATGGAGTAACCAGTGGCTGAAGAGGACAACAAGCCTTTTCTTCCTGACAAGAAGATCCTTGAAAGACTGGCAAATTGAACACAGTATCCTGTTAGCAATCAGCCTGCCACACAGTACCCAATGTCTGAGAGAAGTTCTAGGTATCACACAGAGACTATATGAAGTCCCCTGTGCTTCAGCCCTTTCAGCACATTACACAGGTTCTCAGTGCACTACAGGAGGGAACCCTGGCAAGGGCTTCCTCCAGAAAAGAGAAGTCATGAAAGACAAGGCTTAAATGCAGAATACACTGCTGAGAAAAGGCAAGAGATGCCAAACATGTTTACATACCTCCACTTCAGAAGCAGACATGTAGACAGCCAGTGTGACCAGAGACAACACCAGTATGATGTATGGGAAGGCATAATCTAAAGGCAATATTGAACACCTTAGTAGAATGAAGAACATATGGCACACACTTCATCAGAGAGTTTTCCCACATGTAATCATGGGTGTGAACTGAACTGAGCTACTACAGCCTGCCTCTTATTGTTACATCAAACATGCACAGCAGTGAGGGTTACCGAGCACAACTACTCACCACTTCCACCTCAGGTTTTCAAACCATTTCTAGTATTTCTAGGTGGACTTACTGAACGTTTGTCACTAACTGGAACAGGCAAGAGCAGGGACCTGGACAGGATGGAGAGGTGTGCCCATGCCAACCTCATGAAATTCCACAAGGCCAAGTCTAAGGTCCTGCACCTGGGTACGCACAATCCCAAGCACAAATACAGGTTGGGTGGGGAATGGCTGGAGAGTAGCCCTGAGGAAAAGGTCCTTGGGGTCTTGGTTGATGAAAAGCTCAACCTGAGCCTGCAGTATGAGTGCAGCTCAGACAGCAACCAAGTCCTGGGCTGCATCAAGAGCAGTGTGGCCAGCAGGGCAAGGGAGGGGATTCTCCCACTTTGCTCTGCTCTCATCAGACCCCACCTGAGTACTGTGTGCAGTTCTGGAGCCCCCAGCACAGGAAGGACATGGAACTGTTGGAGCAGGTCCAGAGGAGGGCCACAAAGATGCTCAGAGGGCTGCAGCAGCTCTGCTATGAGGACAGGCTACAAGAGTTGGGGCTCTGCAGCCTAGAGAAGAGAAGGCTTCCAGGAGACCTTAGAGTAGCCTTCCAGGATCTGAAGGGGGCCTACAGGAAGGCTGGGGAGGGACTATTTACAAGGTCTTGCAATGACAGGACAAGGGGTAATGGGTTTGAACTGGCAGAGGGGAGATTTAAACTGGATGTTAGGAGGAAATTCTTTGCAGTGAGGGTGGTGAGACACTGGCACAGGTTGCCCAGGGAGGTTGTGGCTGCTCCCTCCCTGGAGGTGTTCAAGGCCAGGTTGGACGAGGCCTTGAGTAACCTGTACTAGTGGGAGGTGTCCTTGCCTATGGCAGGGGGTTGGAACTAGGTGATCCTTGAGGTCCCTTCCAACCTTACCATTCTATGATTCTATGAATAAAGCAGTGAGGCTGAGTGGGGATTTTGTGGCACCCGTTCCCTTCACATGACAGTACATTGGAAACTAAACCAAAACCAGATAACCTCCCCAGTCATCCACTTTAATTTCTCTCTGAAATCAAACTCTGCCTCAGCAGAAAGTGGAGTTAATACCCCTTCTACTCCCATTTTACAAATAGGACAGTCTCCAGCAGCACAGCAAGTGGTGTTGGTCAGAAGCCTGACAACCTTTTCAGGTTGGACTCCTCACACTCACCTTAAACGATGTCCTTCTTTTCAAAGCAAAGAGTGTCATGTTCCTTCCCTCCCTCCCATAAGCCACTTATTAGGAGAGAACTCACAGAGCAGGCCTCCTCCAACGGCCTGGAGCACAGTGAGGATGGGGAAGAAGTACAGTGCTGCATAGATGCTTTTAAATCGATCAGACTTTCCCAAGCCACAGGCAATTTTCTTAACCAGAAGAGGACGAAGTAGCATCATTAACACAAGACAGAAGGCATAATAGATAAACACTATGGTGTACCTGGGAAAAAAAACAAAAGAGAGGTGTCTTAAAATGTGCATTTTCCTCCTGCAGACTCAATTTATAACCAGGAAATTTGGGGTTGGTCAGTTAAGTCTAAAGGATTAACAATCAAATGATGTACACTTAGAGCAATGGGCTCAGTTTTGCTGGAGGAAACAGTCAAGATCACAGAATCATAGAATTGTGTTGGTTGGAAGAGACCTTTAAGACCATCAAGCCCAACCTTCAAACTAACACCACCATGTCCATAAAACCATGCCCTGGAGTGCCATGTCCACACTTGGAACACCTCCCTATTTCTCGAACACCCCCCAGAGGTGGCAACTTCACCACCTCCCTGGGCAACCTATTGCCATGCCTGACCACCCTTTCCATAAAGAATTTTTTCCTAATATCCAATCTAAACCTCTCCTGGTGCAACTTGAGGCCATTTCCTCTCACTCTATCACCTGACACTAGGGAGAAGAGACTGACCCTCACCTCACTACAACCTCTGAAGAAAAAGAGGGGGGAGAGGAAAAGAAGTTTTACACTGCATAGTTAAATAGCTTGGGCTGTGTCACCTTCTCTGGCAACTCAGAAAGTCATATGGTCTTGTCAAGTGTTTCATGCAGAAAACAGCTCAATGCATGAAAGACTTCAGGGAATGAATACTCATTGGTCTGACTTATACCTGAACAATTAATTTTACACCTTTGAGAAGGGGCATGGACAGAAACAGGGCTGTATAAAACAAAGGAACAGAAAGGAGCACAAAAGCCTTTTCACTCACAGGGGATAGACGGCTTCATGAGTACAGTGCACAGTGGTGATGTAGTCAGGACTGGGGTTGTAAAGCATTGTGTACCAATCTGAAAGCTTCTTCACCTTGCAGGAACGGATATGCAGAGAGCCCACGGGGTCGCTGACAAGCAGGGTAACAATGGCTGCAATGCTGCACTCGAACAAGGCCGTGACATGCTGCAAAAATGCACTGGAACTGTGGAAGGAGAGAGATTCACTACCATTTTACTACTATAGCTTAAATAAAAAGTTAAGTACTGGAAGCTGAATATAACTATTGTTTACGATCTCGGGTGATAGAGTGCGTAAAATGTGACTGAACAACATTCCAGCTTCTTTAATGCAAGCCTGCTGTAGCAAAAGCATCTTGGCAGGTGAGGGACATGAACACTCACACTGTTGCAGTCTCCAAGAAAGCATCAGTGAGGATAAGACGCCACAGATCCCAGAAGGTACATTATTACAAACAACATAAGCAACCTTCTCAAGGCTTCGAGTCCTTGTTAAAGATGGCACACATTCATACCAATGAACTGTCTCAGTTTCCTGTGATTTCAGGGTTTAGCACTCTCCAGAGACCTGGTTTCTGAAAAGTTCAGGTCTAGCACCTAATGGTCATAAGCAGGAGTGGTTTTAAACTCTTTTTTTACAGAACTTCCTTAATGCATCACACTGACCTAAAGGTGACATCAGCTATGCTATCAGGACCAAACTCCAGAATGCCCATTCCTACAGAGAGAGAAATCTTAAATCCATTCTTTCATTGTGTGGGTGCAGCACCAGTGACTGGGACTGCTGCAGGTTGAAGGTCTGGCCCAGGAGAGAGGGGTTGATACCACATGCTGCTACTGGGAAACCCAAATCAGCCCAAATTGCCAGATGGACTGGGCACCACCACATCAAAGACACAGACCATGCTCAGAGGGCACTGACTGAAGAGAACAATCTGCAGGACTCTTTCATTTGTAAATAACACTTTCTCCAATTGCCCAAAGCTCACATGCTACTGTATCAGCTCAAACAACAGCATGAACAGTCCAATTCAGTATCTCAGGTTGTGGATCTGAGATCTCCATTTCTCAATATTTTATCTGAAGAAGGGGTACACAGACCTCTTTTTTCCTGAATACCACTCAATAAAGAACCAGTGTAAAATGAGGGGTAGCATGGCCATGAAGCCAAGGTACAGCCAGTCATAGCGGTCCGGAGATCCCACACATTCCCGGCAAATTTTGTTGTCATCGGTTCTTTGACCTCTAGGGCACACCTGTGAAAAGCAGAGAGTGTATTTACAAACCATCCCAGTACCAAGAACAAATCATTGCAGTTCCTAGAAAACAGTCTGAAATAGTGAGGACAAGAAATGGATCAGGATTTTAGAGATCATAGGATCATATAATCAACCAGGTTGGAAGAGACCTCCAAGATCATCCAGTCCAACCTACCACCCAGCCCTATCCAACCAACTAGACCATGGCACTAAGTGCCTCATCCAGTCTCTTCTTGAACACCTCCAGGGATTGTGACTCCACCACCTCCCTGGGCAGCCCATTCCAATGTCAATCACTCTCTCTGTGAAGAACTTCCTCCTCATATAGAGCCTATACCTCCCCTGGCACAACTTGAGACTGTGTCCCCTTGTTCTGTTGCTGGTTGCCTGGGAGAATGGCCTGATCAGTGCTGAGTACAGAGGCAGAACAAGCTCCCTTGTCCTGCTGGCCACACTGTTCCTAACACAGGTCAGGATGCCATTGACTCTCCTGGTCACCTGGCCACACTGCTGGCTCATGTTCAGCTACTATCTACCAGCACCCCCAGGTCCCTTTCTGCCTGGCTGCTCTCCAGCCACTCTCTCCCCAGCCTGTAGCACTGCTTGGTGTTGTTGTTGCCAAAGTGTAGAACCCTGCACTGAGCCTTGTTGAATCTCATCCCATTGCCTCTGTTTGCCCATCCAGCTTGTCCAGATCCCTCTGCAGAGCCCTTCTATCCTCCAACAGATCTACAGCTGCTCCTAACTTGGTGTCATCTGCAAACATACTGATGCTGGACTCAATCCCCTGGTCCAGATCATCAAAAAGATATTGAAAAGGACTGGGCCCAGCACTGATCCCTGGGGCACACCACTAGTGACAGCTGCCAACTGGTTGTGCCACCATTCACCACCACTCTCTGAGCCCAGCCCTCCAGCCAGTTCTTGACACATATCAGAGTGAATCTGTTCAAGCCATGAGCTGCTAGCTTTGCCAGGAGCTTGTTGGGGCAGTCAGTGTCAAAGGTTTTGNCTGAAGATTCCATACTACCCCCACCCCTTCCTTACAGTCTCACATAGTACTTGTTAATATCCTCAATGTGACAGCACTACCTCAAAGTAATAAATAATGCAGGACTGCAAACACCTCTGGCTAGAGCAATTCTAATTTTGCCTGAAAGCTGAAACATTTCTAGGGCTTATTAGAGGGGAGAGTTTCACTGCTTTAACTACTGCTGTTGCTCAGCTGTACAAGTAAGGTTAAATTACATAGCATCTGGGTTGCACAGGACCTCCAGAGATCATCTATTCCAACCTCCTCTGCAGCAAGCAGAGACATCCTCAACTAGATCAGGTTGCCCAGAGCCCTGTCAAGCCTCACCTTGAATATCTCCAGAGAGGGGGTCCCAACCACCTCCCTGGGCAACCTGTTCCAGTGTTCCACCCTCATAGTAAAGAACCTGTTCCTAACATCCAATCTCAATCTACTCTTCTCCAGTTTGAAGCCATTGCTGCTTGTCCTATGACTACAGGCCTTTGTAAACAGTCCTTCTCCATCCTTGTAGGTCCCCTTCAGGTACTCCTCTCCAGCTGGTGAAAGTCTTTATACAGGCATTTGGCATAGTTTTAACTAGACCTAAAGCTGGTACAATTTCATTTCTGTTAATGAATCTCCTCAGTCAGTTCAATAGTTAGCTAATTACTTTTTATTAGATACTTAGAGGTGGACACATAGAAGATAAAGGCCTTGAACTCCTTACCTCTTACCAAAGACTTCCTTACAACAAGAAGCTTGGCAGTGCTGTCATTAGAGAGAGCCACACCAAAAGCCATGGGAGGCTTGGAATGGCTAAGCAGGACCCACACCAGTGCTGAAACATACCAAGAACCACATCCTTACTTTCAGGGTGAAGTCACGTAGTAGAACAGCATATTCAAATAAGAATGGGGCTTGGTACACAAGAAAAACATCATAAAATATTTATTTATATTAACAAAAAAAGGCAATTTTTGCCTCTTAAAAAAAAAAAAGCAAGTGGTGTTTGTTTCAGGTGTGAGTTCTTCAATTCCTCTGTGTACCATGTTTTATGTTGTAGGAGAGGGCAGGGGGGAAGGGAAGAGGCATTGACTGAGATGATGTATGTTTCCAGCTCCCGACAGTTGGTGCACCACACTGAGCTCCCTCTATGGGTAGAGCCTGCTCCTCTTCAGTCACGTATCGTCCACATCAGCAGTGCTGTCATTGTCGTTTGCCACCAGGACCTCTCTGTTCTCGTAGGTCCAGAACCCATTCAGATCTATGAGAATGCTGGTAACAGTGTCTCCTTGACTGCTATTGATTAAGTCTTGAAGGGAGATTTTGTAAGGATCCTTAGGATTCACCATATCAAAGATCTCATCCTAAGAAAGAAAAGGCAAATTTGAGGAAAAATGCCACACACATTAGTGAGGAGAATAATGGCTGCTTTATAGCATACACAGCATAATCTTTGGGCAACCAGTGCCACCCACACCCATTTACACACACACACAAAAGCTGTTAAATCCCAAACCATTTAACATACAGACCACAGTAACTGCCTACATCTTGGAGCAGTGTTCTCAGCTCCCACATCTCAAATAAGAATTTGTTTCTCTGGGGAGGCTTTGGCCTCAAAGTGGCAACATGAAATTCTGATTGCTCCTACAAGCTAGGTTTTATAGAAGCTCTTGTACTTTTAAGTGCAAACCCTGTTAAATGTGAAGTAGGCATTAAGAGTTTTAGAAATGGGTATTTTTTCAGTCAGCAGCCTGCCTCCATCTCCAAGGGATGATCCTGAACCACAAAATAAACACACCGAGCATCTTCAAGTGTGAGGAACACAACATGTTGTATTTTGTTTCTGACTAAGAAAGCTACCAGAACATTTGCACACCAGATTTCTTGCAGAGCTAGTGCTGAACACAAAGACATTTTTAAACCTACTAGTGAGACAACAGACAATAAGGAAGGTGGATAAATATACAGCAAGTAAATAAACACACAGCAGCCTAGTAACTACGGTAAGACAGAGGTCAACTAAGAAATGCTTATTCAAGTATTTCACAGAGTACTCAATTCAGTAACACTAACCTTGACATCCTGAAAAGAGACTGGTTCTTGTCCATGGATTTTCATTTGCTCCTGAATAGCCTAAAGAAAAATGGAAAAGTCAGGAATAAGTAGTGCCTAAGAATCCAGATTTCATTATGACCAGTGTTTGAGTGCTCTGTGAAAGGGACAGGCAGACACTTGAATATTATCACTGGAAGCCTAAGGTAGTAATACACTCAAACTACAAGTGTGAAAATACAGGAAAGGAAAGAGAGAAGGAAAAAGACCAACCAGCAGACAGACAAAACAGTGTGGCAACTCACACTTCCAATTACTCTGAAAATGGCACTTTTATTCTGGTTGATCTGACAAAACTGTGAGGGAAATGTGTTTGTCTATATGAGCATATGTCCATGTATGCAAGGATTCTCCCAGCTCATGCTTTAGGTGGGCATTTCTTGTTTTGAGCAAAAGAGTATTGCCCACTACTAAATAGTACTACACTGAAGGAACTAAATAGCTGCACCACCAAACCTCTGCCTGCAAGTAACAACTAAGAAAAAAGACTGTTTGCCTAGCACGAGCTGTACAGTCTCGTCAGGACAGCTGTATCAGCACAGCCTCTCTTAGTGCAGACCTACCCACACTTACACTAGCAATTATTTACAGAGTCCAAAGGACCTGCTTTGGCTCCAAGGAATACTTAGCATGTTCCATTTCCAAAAGGCTGGAGGAAGGACACATTTTGGGAGTATGATCAAGCATCTACATCCATCAGGGCAAGGGAGGGGATTCTGCCCCTTTACTCTGCTCTTGTCAGACTCCATCTGGAGTCCTGTGTGCAGTTCTGGAGCCCCCAGCACAGGAAGGACATGGAACTGTTGGAGTGGATCCAGAGGAGGCCACAAAGATGATCAGAGGGCTGCAGCAGCTCTGCTGTGAGGACAGGCTATGAGAGTTGGGGCTCTTCAGCCTGGAGAAGACCTTAGAGTAGCCTTCCAGTATCTGAAGGAGGCCGACNAGGTGTCCCTGCCTATGGCAGGGGGTTGGAACTAGATGATCTTTGAGGTTCCTCCCAACCTTACCACTCTATGATTCTATCTCTAGGCAAGGAATCTTTTCAATAACTAAGCCATAGAGTAAGCATGTAAATGGGAGCATGCAGGCTGACCTTTTTGAATTGCTGTCATACTAGAGTCATTTCTGCACTATGACAACACTGAAATTCATGTTTTTGTTAAATGTAACACTGTAAATTAAAACCCTTTATTAAAATCACAGTCAGAGACAGCTGATATGGCTCCTGGCCTCCCTGAATCCTACTGCCACATGAACAGAAGTGAAGAAAGTGGTGGTAATGGTAGCTGTAAAAGCAGGGAGAGAAGATGAGTTACTGCTAAATTTCTCTAGGATCCTTAGTATTGCCAAGTCCTGGCCCAACAGCTGCCTATCAAGAGTACACCACCTACAACTACTGAACAAAGTTTATGACATAGTTCAACAGGCACATACAAAAATCCTGCCTGCATCTGCAACAGAATAATCCCATGCAGCAGTATGCTCTAGGGGACAGGTGGCTAGAAGCAGCTTGGCAGGAAAAGGTGCTGGAGGTCCTGCTGCACAAGATGAAGAACTTGAATTTTGAAGAGAATCTGCAGGGTGCCCTGATCATGATGCAGGCTGCATTAGCACAAACACAGCTATCAGGTTCAGGGAAGTGATTGTTCCTCCTGATTCAACATTCAGACACAGTATTCCAGGTGAAGCCTCACAGTTTTGGCCTCCCCTTTATGAGACACTGACAAAGCAGTGGGAACCCACTAGAGGAGTACCAGGACGGCTGTGGGGCTAAAGCATAGCACAGCTGAGTGGAAAGGCTTGAGATGGGGATTAATTCCCTTGGAGAACAGAAGGATGGGGTGATGAAGGAAATCTAATTATTATCTTCAACTACCTAGCAGGAGGTTAAAGACAACAGGGCTCTTCTATGAGACGTGCAGTGAAAGGACAAGAGGCAGTGGATGCTGACTGCAGCAAGAGACATTCCAGTTAGTGATGGGAGAAAGGAGGAGAGCAGAAAAGTCTTCTCTGTCAGGGTAGTCAGACCCAGCAACACATTGCCTAAAAGTCTCCCTTCTCACCCAAAACTCAGCTGGACAAGGCCCTGAGCAACTCAACCTAACCATGAAGATGTCTCTGCTTTGAGCAGGTGACCTGTAAGAGGTCCATTCCACCCTCCTAACTCAGCCCAAACCATCCACAGCAAAAATACTCTTTTATTACATGATATTCCCCTTCCCAGGTCACCTCAAGTATATACTATAAACTAAGACAAAACAACAAAATGTCCACACCCCACACCCTCAATCCAAGAGCACCATAAACCAAAACAAAAACCCACCAACACAACCCACAATCTTTACAAGCCTTAGGTTAATTTATCAGCAACTTTAAAAGTTCAAACTTATTTTAAACCTATTCTGGGAGTAAACATACAGAAAA
>VWYK01045816.1:0-14322 GCA_013399775.1 Semnornis frantzii | reverse complement strand
CATACAGAAAATGAAAAAAAAAAAAAAAAAGCTTTTTGCAATCAAACTGAATGAAAAATCTCACAGCTGTACAGGCCCCAGCTCTCCATTTCATTATTGTCATTACTTCTACTGAATTTTAGGATTAGAGTGGAAATTAAAACCATGGGCAATAACCAATTACAACCATTGTAAGAGATTTTAACAGGTAATGATTAGGCAACTTCAGTTTATATGTTTTTTGTTTGTATTTTTCTGTTTGGTTGGGTTGTGTTTTTTTTTTTTTTTCATCAATAGAAAAATATTTTTTCCTAAATTAAAATCAAAACAGTTAAATTTCCACTGCAGATAAAATGTTGAAAAGACCTTTTGAATTCTTTCCAGGTTTTGGAATTATGGGTTTTTTTTTTTTTCAGTATTTTTAAATCTTCTCAGAAGTAGTTACCAGCCTCCCAGTGGGTACTGGTAATTTAAAGTGATTCCGTGCAGATTCACATGCAGAAGCACACAGGCTTAACACTATAAACACAGAAAATGGCCTACCTGTATAAAGAGACTTACCCTAAAGAAATAATTAAGGGAAAAGACATTCAGGTATCCTTTGTTCTCTATATCAAGCAGCTTGAAAATATATTGCAGAGCTGCAGGCTCCTTTCTGTTTTCTAATGCAAGCACAAAGTCCAGGTAGGTTTTATAGTCCTAAAAGTAGATACAATCATGTTTATTACAATCTTCTTTCCAAATTGATTTTGCAAGCAGGAAATGTATAATTGGCAGCTCTTTCATTGTAGGGGATCAGTCTATTTTCTGACAAAGACAACGTGAAATACAAAAATGGCTGCTGACACCAACAGGAAAGTTAGTTTTTAATGGCTGGTGATAGGAAAATCTTGCCATTTTAGAGGTAAAATAGGATTCCAAGCACAAATTTGAATTAAAAATGCTATATATGCTTTAAAACGATGTTTAATACATCTTTAGACTGATGAACATATCCAACTGGTAAAGAAAGGCCATCTACAAAAGTTTTCATTACCACAAATTAAACATCCAGTGGCAGTAAATCTACCATTAGCAGTGAACTTCATTATTTACTAGTACTGATTCTTGGTTTCTTGATCAAGATGTAGTTGTGACAAGGACAGAAATTATTCAATCCTATGCATATAATAACCCTTGTTTACCTTAAACACCAAAGAGTTGTGTTGCTATTCAGAGGGAGCTTGACAGATTGGGCTGACAAGTGTCAAGTTCAAGAGATGAAACACAAAATCCTGTGTCTGGGAAGGAATAATCCCATGCACCAGGGGGCTAGCTGGTCAGAAAAGCAGTTTTACAGATGGACCTGGGAGTCCTGATGAGCCACAAAGCTGAGCACAGGGACAGCAACATGCCCTTGCAGCAAAGGCTGCTGACAACATCCTCAGCTCCGTCAGGAAGAGCTTTGCTGGCAAGTCATGAAAGGTGATGCCTGTTGTCTAACTCAGCACTTCTTACAACACATCTGAGTGCTGGATTTTCTTCTAGCCTCCCTTGCACAAGACTGAGACAGATCTACTGTTTTAAGTCCAGCAAAGGGCAATGCTCTCAGTGACTCTACAAAAAACTACTACAGCAGAAGGACCTGATGGTGAATTTGTAATTTATCCATTTTAGAGTTCAGCCACCTGGATGTAGACAACAGCAGCAACAAATGAAGTAGAGCTTTCAAAATAAATACAGATAAAAGTTTTTATTTTATCTCTATTAGATTTCCCATTTTTTTACAGCTATGGAAAACTTAGAACAAAAAAACTTTGTGGTCTTCAAGAAGGCTTGGACAGGTTAGTTAACTTACACTGGTCTCAAGTGTGCCACTTGTCTTTGCCTCTTTTTAAAGTATTTCCTGTAACTAAAATGCACTGCTTACATGTATGCACTTTTTCAATGTGCACTTTATGCCACCAAACCTACAAGAAGCTTTATCCTAGTCTGGATTGTCTATCACCTGTTTTTCAAAGGAAGCATCTTGACTTTAAGCCACACTGATTTAACAGCAAGACAATCACGGTGTGGCTTTATGTTCATCTTAATTTTCTAATCTCCTGCTGCTCTTTAAGGACACTGATTATGAGACATTTTCCATCCCAATATTGTGAATAAAGTGAAAAATGTGTGATTACCATTTCACCATCATAAGTTAAGCATTCCTGAAAAACACGATCCAGAAATATGTTGGTCAGAGTCCCTGTTCCATATCGGGACAGCTCTTCCTTGCTGAGCATACCATTGTGATCTTTATCAAGGTTTAAGTACTGGCCTAGGAAGGACATACAGGGGACAAAATATATCAGCAAAGAACAAGAGAGAAAGAAAATGTACCACATTTAATTTAATCATAAAATTAATGCAGTTGAGTGGATATATGCTAGATCCACAATAATAATCATAGAGCATCACAAATGAACACAGAACATGGAGGGGAAGGGGAATTCCCATAAGGAGGTGTTAATGGTTCTGCTAAGGTAATGGCTCTGAGTAAAGGCTCTGCATACAGAGAAAGGAGCAGAAAGCTAAGAGCAGATTATCTTCAACAGATCTGCATGGAAAGCATGGGGAGAAAAAGAGCTAGGGGTGATGCAAGAGTATGGAAAAAAAAGAGAAGGGTACCGAGAAGCTTGGACCTTGTGCAAACAGCACAAAGTGACAGGGGATAAAACCGTGGTAAAGAGCCACAAAGAGAACTGAAACTAAAAAAAGTCAGACAGATGCACTGAAAGGATGGGTGTAGGAGGTGCAATTATTAATTACTTGGAGGATTTAAAGAGGGAAAAAAACCCAAAACAACAACAGAAAAACCCCAAACAAACAAACAAACAAAAAACCACAAAAAAAACACCACACAAAAAAAAAACCCCACACCCAAGGAAAAATAACACTAAGAACATGACTAAGTCATACAAGGCAGAGAGGATTAAAAAAAAAGAAAAAAGTGTGTTTAGGTAAAGGAACCTACCATAAACTCTTAATGCAGAGGGAGCAGAAAACCAGTTTGTTTCCTGACTTTCTTTGGAAAGCTCTTCATCCCTTAACTAAGTGAAACATAAAATTAGAGTTCAGAAAGTGTAAATTAAAATAAAACAGCATAAGCTAAGAGATCTTTACCTCCAGTAAGTCATCCAGGAAGCTGCAAGCTAAAATATCCTGGATCTTTATCTTCCCTGCAGCAAGAAAAGGAAAACACATTTTAACAATTCCCCAGCCAACATACCCATTTGATTGCTCTCATTCAGGTGTGGTTCGATCTAAGGAAGAAGTATTCTGAACAGGAAAAAAAACCCCAACAAACCCAAACACCAAAACAACAAAGCAAAACCAAAACCCCTCAAATTCTAATACCAAGGATAAGCCTGCAATCAAACAGGTAAGATAAAAATAGCTTTTAAAACAACTGACTAAAAGTACCCTGATACTAGCAGAAGAGGAGTTATCCTGTAGCCTTAAAAGCCAGAAAACTAGAATCATTTCTGGTGGAAAAGACCTTTAAGATCATTGAGCCCAAAAATTACCTAATGCAAGTGTTCAAAATGTAAAATAAGAAATGAAAAAGCATCTGTTGTAATAACACAGTATCTGAAATGATGTGACATTTTTACATCCTCAGAAACTACTGATGTGACAAAGCTAAGGCGGCAGGATGCACTTCTGCTGCTCTAACTTTGGTGCCCACACTGCACAAGCAGCTGTGCAAAACAATGGCATAACTTCACACACACATCCCTTGTGCTTTTTTAATTACCTCTGCCAGAGGCTACTGCCCATACAGCTCTGATAGACTTCAAAAACATACACAGTTTGTGACTTAAATCAGAGGCATACAAAAAAAGCAACTGTTTTCTGAGGGAGCTACTTAGAATCATAGAATCAGTCAGGGTTGGAAGGGACCACAAGGATCATCTAGTTCCAACCCCCCTGCCATGGGCAGAGACACCTCACAGTAGATCAGGCTGTCTAGAGCTTCATCCAGCCTGGCCTGCAACACCTCCAGGGATAGGGCTTCCACATTTGCAGCCAGAGCTGCAAACCTTTTCTAGTGCCTTTACATGGTGCACACAAATTTAATCACAGATGCCCATCACAATTAGCACTGTGGAGCATTTCCATAGCTCTGTGGATGTTCTGCCAAGCAGACTGCTGCTAGTCGCTGTGCTTTTTATTCACCCACAACACTTAAAAGTTAGCTACCACTAAGGATGCATTATGATGAAATAATATCTTGTCAGTTTCTCTGTAACATCACAGTACCACACCTGATCTGCATCTATCATAGACAATCCTTAGCTGTAGATTATTAGACCCATGCTGATATTCCTGGTATTTATACGTTACATATACACACCCATATAGTTCCATAGAGATTAGTCTTCAAACATGAGGTTGCTGAACAAAAGCCTACATACCACTTTAAAACACAAGTAGCTTTGCTGGAAACATTTTAAAAGTGAAAATACTCCCACATCTTTAGAATTTTCAAAACGTGGACCTACCTGTCCTGAGAGGATCCAGAAAGAAGAAGAACTTTCTAACCGCTGTGCAGACATAGAAAGAGTAAAAGGATTTTTCTAAACCATCCAGTTGTGGCAAAGTAGGGATGAGTTCCAAAATATAGTTTTCTAAATCCTGAAGAGTTAACAGAGAAAAGAAGCTTAAAACACCACTACTGTTGCATGTTTGCTATATTCCACCCTGGCTTTTCAGTGTATTTTTTTAAAAAATATAATCCTGCAACCATACAGGGAAAGGCACGAAAGCAGGCAAAAAAAGTTTCTGTCTCTATGCAAGAAATTCTAGATCATATACATGCACAGGTGATGCCATGACTGAAACAGTCTGCAAATAAAATAGAATGTTTTATAAAGTAGGTGACATTTACAAGTAATTATAAATGCATTCAACTGTACCTTTTTCAAATACCAATGCATAGCTGGGTTACCCTATTGCTGAATATTCTTTAACAGACTTTTATAGAGTAGTAACAACAACTTCCATATTTATTTCTATATTAACTCCTGTTAAAACCCATGAAAAATAATTCAAGACCCACTCTAGTCATCCTTTTTAGTGATTGCTGCTATATCCTACTCAATCTAGCAAAGCACTAATGACATGAAACATTGATACCTCTGATCTTTTTCAGAGAATTAACCATGCTAATGATGCTAGCAGAGCTCTCACCACCAAAACTGTTCTAAAAGAGACTGCTGTTTATCCAAATGTGCTCACTCCAATTCCAGATTAGAATACAAGCTTTCAGGACATAAGATGGGAAGAAAATTGGAGCCTTTCTGATGCTTTTTTGAGTAGGCAGGCATTTAATTAACCCAGAATTTACTTACTGATTCTCTGAGGTAACCCTGTCCTGCCACGTCATATAAACTCAGACCTATTCTTGTCTGATGAAGCCATACTGTAAAACAGAAAGACAATGCAAGACACCAAGAGGTTTTTTGAGACTGCATCAAAATCTGAAGTTACTTGAAAAGCCACAAGGCACTGTTGGATATTTAAGTGCCTGTGTTGCCCATTTTTCTGAGATTAAAGCAAAGCCTCAATATGTAACAGACAAAACACCATTTTGGTCTCTAAGCTAATGAGACTCAGTGGTGATACATGCATGCTTGTGGTCAAGACTGCTGAGGGCTACAAAGATGATTCAAGGGCTGGAACACCTCTGCTACAAGGGTAGGCTGAAGGAGCTGAGGTTGTTCAGTCCAGAGAATAGAAGACTCCAAGAGAACCTTAGAGCTGCCTTCCAATACCTGAAGGGATCCTACAGAAAAGATGGAGAGGGACTTTTCGTAAGGGTGTCCAGCAATAGGACAAGGGGGAATGGTTTTAAGCTGAAGGAGAGCAGGTCTAGACTGGCTCTTAGAAAGAGGTTCTTCAGTATGAGAGTGGTGAGACTCTGGAATAGGTTGCCCAGGGAGGTTGTGAATGCCTCTTCCCTGTGGGTGTTCAAGGCCAGGTTGGATGAGACCTTGAGCAGCAGTGTCTAAGTGAGAAGTCTCCCTGGCCATGGCAGGGAGGGTGGAGCAGATGATCTCTACTGTCCCCTCCAATCTCAGAGGTCTATTCCAGCCTCAATAATTCTGTGATTCTGTAATAATACCTAGATGTGAAAATCAGCTGAGCAGACAGCATATTTTGTATAGTAAATGGAATCATATGGATTCGTTCTCTCTTTCTCACTTAAGAGATGTGTAGCAGCACATTTTTCCTGTGTTAAAACCATCTGTACAATGTGCCATACAGATTGTTTGTCAGACTGCTGCAGCTACAGCCAAGCATCCAACATAATATTACTTCTAATTATTATATTATAATATTATTAATTCAGGCAGTGCTCTTCACAGCACTGCCTGAGTAAGGGCTATCAGAATGACAAGATATCTAATAAACAAGTCAGGGTTAGGTCTGGCTGAGAGGCAGGATGAACTCCCACATCCTAGTAATCCTAAAAAACCCCCAAGCCTCCAGAAACACAGCATTAGCAACTAAGAGCTAGATCTCACTGTTGTTGAAGAGGATAGCAAGTGATTAATAAAGTTTAAAATAGCCTTGAAAGTAAAGCAACTTCTCATTAACACAGAAAAAGCATCAACTAACCTTTTCTCATGACATAATTGAAAAACTGCATGATAGATATCCTCCCATAAGGATCATTATGGAGTAATTTAGCAAAGATCTTAGCTGTGAAGAACTGCCTGCAAAACATTAACACAGTCTTGCTTCTATGCATCTGAATACTGACAGATCCAGTTACTATATCCAAAAGTTACAGACACATTAAAATACTGTTTTAACAACACAGAACGTGTTTTGTTTCCTCAAAAATATTAATTTGCCACACATCCTACCAAGTAACAATGGTGAACTCAATAAAAAGCAGATAGCTGGCTTTGCTTATGACAGTGTGATGGGTGTTTTGAGAGCTCTCATTCAATCTCATTTCTCTTTATTACAAGCGTTTGGTAGCTTCCCATCTTCTATAATGATATACACATAACAGCCAGCACTAAGAATTAACTTGTTTCTGCCCAAAATTCAATCACAAAGCTATGTGCACAAGAGCAGTCTCCAACAGGTGCATAAAGAAGGAATATTCACTGCATGGTGTACACAGAACACCTGGTAGGGTCATTTCCATCAAATTAGGGAAGGTTGGGCCATATCACTGGAAACATTATTTCCTCTTAAAATACGAAATGTGCTGTTTACTGGCCACTAGCACCACAAAAACACTCATGCTGGTAAGAATTTCTTCAAAAGGGTGTGGTATCCTCTTGCAGACAGGTCTATATAAAGTTCCTTCAAAGATGCAAGACAATACAGCAACTAAAATTCATTAACAGCTATGTGGCCATGATTTTCTCTCACCATTAAGTTGTTTCCATCTACATTAGCAACTGAAAGTTACAGCAGCACTTAGGTTTAGCCAAAACAAGCATATTCAAGAGAAGAAAGCCTTACTTGCATTTAGGTCCAGCTTTTTCACCAACTTTCAAGAAATTCTCATAGTTGATCATTGCTTCTTCCCCAATCACTGGTAATGTCTGATGTTTGTCCAGTACAAACCACAAATTCTTAAAAGACATTTATATCTAGTTAGGAAGGTATCTCTTTTAGAGATGCCAGTGTGCTTAAGACAGAACATCTAAGAAATGGTTATCCCAATTAACCAGTTTGCATCATCCGTGCAGCCAGAAATGCAAGCCAAGTGATGTTTGTACTGCTCTGAGCTAGTGTTAAACACACACTCTCAATCACTTAGGATTTCCAGGGTCACATCCCTTTTGTCTTTGCACTGCAGTAATCTCAGCCTTCTTTGGAGTCTCTGGGTGATATGCAAACAGAACCTATTTCTTCTTTTGGACCACCCAGGGAAATTGTTGGAATGTGTGGGAAAACCAGAAGGCACTGATTTAATCCAGACATCATAACCAGGTTTAACACAGACATCACAATGAGGAAGCCCTACACTGACATTTTCAGCTCAAGGCTATGCAGCACTACAGCTTTACCTAGTAATTCACAACCAGTCAATGTGCCAAAATACAAAGCACCTTGCCACAATGTTCTGTGGACAGATAGGAGACAAACTCGGCAGACAGAAGTCTTCTCAGAAGCCATCAGGAGGCATACAGAAAATATCTTCTTACCTGCAGCTCTTCATTATCCAACAACTCTCTACTTTTTCTTTGTAGAAAGACTGCTCTAGATTCTTCTCTTAGTTTCTGAAGCAAGACTTCATCTTCAGCTGGCAGCTAAAAAAAAACATTGTGGCATTTTTAATTATATCACTGTACAAAAATTAAAAACTACACACCTAGTGAGTACTCTAAGGTAGTCCTGATGTGCACACTATAATGCATCTGTTTATTTGTCAGAAAATAAAAAATATTTACCAGAATGCTGTATGGAAGCTGCTGCTTCTACAGGGGTATCGCTTCCATACTGTCTCACATTTCAGTATTGATACACTTAACTTAAATCACTTTTAACATGAGAGATAGAGATCCACCTCCTAAACTGATAACCTATCCAGTCCACTAAGTGCATCCACAGTTGCAAGACAGGAGAGGTCATACATAAAATACATTTGCCACTCTGATTTTACTCAGGAGAGAGTGGCACTTTGTATTTTGTGGTAGGTCTCACTCTCAAGAGTTTTGGCCAACAAAACATGTATGAAAATTCTGCCAACGTTTACATGCCCAGCTGTATAGCACTACCAGAACCTGGATGATTGTGCATGTATTCATCAACTAAAACAGAAGTACTTTGAGAACTTAACTGGCAGAAAATCATCATCCTGAGAAATATGGACCATGTACCATTAGACAGCAGCAGCGTGGTCAAGGCAGCAATACCAAGATGTCAAATTTGCGCTCCCACAGTCCCCCATCCCAGTCTGATTCATCTCACACAATGCCTGACCAAGCACTGCTGCTGGATGATGCAAGGAACAGGCCTCTATCTTATGCCTGCAAGACCAATGACCCATCTTTCTCACGAATTGGCATCCTTGCTAAACAGAAAAAGTCACATATTTATACCAGTGGTATGCCAAAACTTAGTTAAAACAGGTTTCCCTGAAAGAGGACTTTCTACCTGTAGTAAATAGCTGTTATGGACTTCTTAAACCCATAACAACAGCCAAGCCTACTGCCTGATTAGCAAACTACTTCAGGGCCTCTGACAAGACGTTTAGTAATTCTTTACAACTGCTGAAATGCACAGCTGTACAATGCTTAGCAACCCACATCATTTCATCTGCTTAAGCTTCTGAAGCTGAAGTGTCCCTCTGACTGAGAAGAACTTTCTTTGTAACACAGAACAGCCTGCTGTTGAAGATTATCTGGATACCTCACTTACCCTGTAGTAAAATCGTGGTATGTTTGTATATGATGTATTGCCACTTTTCCTTCCTCCTTTCCACTCCATGTAATACTTTGCGAACAATTCCATTTCTTCATCTTTCAGCTCTTGTTCACTTTTCTTGGCTGATTAATACAGAAATTTAATGTGTACCTCAAAAAGAGTTTTAATGTAGCAAGGGTCATGGAAAAAATGAGTTAATGCTAAGCCTTATACAGATATACAATTTAGAAACACAAATTTTGGGGAGGGAAATGGAGCACAAACCTATTACATAAATTATACTATAGATGCATTGAGTATGTCACATTTGCATTCTATTTGAGTATTTAAAACCACCTCTTTCAGTAACTGCACACCCCTGATTTCTGTAGGGTATGCAATGTAACATACACATCGTTATGACTTACAAAGCTGCAGCATTCTTCATTCACAAGTGTTTAAGATCCTACTTACTGCAAGCAGCAGCATAAAAAAAAAAATCACCTTTCACTCTGTAACATTAAGATATTCAGAGAGCATCAGAGTACTGACCGGAAGTGTTTCAAGGCCAGGCTGGATGGGGCTTTGAGCAATCTACATTCCTGCCTATGGCAAGGCTGTTGGAACTAGATTATCTTTAAGGTCCCCTTCAACCCCAAACCATTCCATGGCTCTGATGATACACTTGCACAAGCTTTCTGTGAGATCAGCTCCGACTAAAGCTACCAGCTAAGGCTGTCACAGGGACATGTGCTACAGACAAACCTGCCTCCATAGCACCAATGCCCACATGGCTCCTCAGCATCCACAGAATCAGAATTCTTTCGGTTGGTAAAGACCTTTAAGATCGAGTCCAAGCACTAACTCTACCAAGCCTGGTACTAAATCATGCCCCTTAGCACCACGTTTACGTGTCGTTTAAAAACCTCCGGTGATGGGGATTCAACCACCCCCCTGGGGAGCCCATTCCAGCGTTCAGTAACCCTTTCAGTGAAGAAGTTTCTACTAACAGCCAGTCTAAACCTTCCTTGTCCCCTGATGCAACTTGACGCCATTTCCTGTCATCTCATCACTTCGTACTAGGCAGAAGACTGACGCCCACTAAGCTACGATCTCCTTTCAGGCAGTTGTAGAGAGGGTGAGGTCTACCCTCGGCCTCCTCTCCTCCAGACTGAACAAGCCCAGGTGCCTCGGCCGCTCCATACAAGACCCGTTCTCCTGCCGGGCCCGCCCCTGCTGCGACTCACACCTAAAGGGAAGCTACTTGTTTCTCTAACATGTGCCTGGTCGCCGCGGCAGTCTGTACACGGGGAACTAAAGAAACACCAGAAACGCCGACACTTTTCCAACACCCCGACATGCCAGATCCCGCACCCTGTGGCTACTGCGGGCGCTAGTGGGCGCGCTCGCTCACGAGAGGACTTCCCTCGCCTCCTTCGCCCTCGCCAGGCTGGCCCCAGCACTTTGTGGCGAGGGCCGCTGACAACCGCCCCCGGGGCACTCACGGGTGCGGCGGGCGGCCAGGCGGCCCCGCAGGCTCAGCTTCCAGTCCATGCCCCGGCGCCGGCGGAACGTAACCGTCGCAGCAGCAGCAGCCGCCGCCGCACGCAGTGCCGTGCTGTGCCCTACCCAACCGCAGCTGAGCGCGGGAGCGCCCTGCCCTCAACCGATATGGCGGACTAACCACATCCGCCCTGACAGCGCGCGCGGACGCGCGCGGCGTCACCTACTGACCAGCGCAGTAACACGATTGGTTTGAGGTCCAGGCGCGGGGGCTTTCGGGTTAGCGCGGGGCTTTCCGGGTTAGCGCGGGGTTTGCGCACGGGCTGCCGTGTGGCCGTCTCATGCTGTCAGCGCTTCTCTGCCGACGTCTCGTAGCGTCGCGTTGTCTATGGCCGCCGCCATACATGGAGCGAGGTAGGCTCATCCCGGAGAAGTGAGAACGTAGGTTTCACCCAAATTGCGCTCCGTTATGCTCTGGCGGGGTAAAGAGGGGACAGAGGGAGAGAGAAGTATTCCCAGTTGTCAGTGCGCTTTGAGGGTAGGGCCGCTACGCACGCTGGGAGTTGTAGTGTAGGGGGACGCGGTTGGGACCGAGTCAGGGACGTGGGGTCCTGCGGAGTACTCCTCGTGAGCTGTGCCCCCTGCCTGCCCGGCTGCCGGTGAAACTCGTGATATTTGCGTTTCTAATCTAATATTTAAGTGGGATTTTACTGTAATTCCTGTCTGTGGTGTTGCTCTACGTCTTTGGCAGCAGTGTTACCAAGAATTTGTAATTGGGGTAATGAATAAAACAGTAAATCAGAAATTTGCTACAGGTTAAAAGGTATGAGGGAACCAAGACAGGAATCTCGTGTTGAGATTCCCTGGGAGATCAGGACTGGATTCCTCACCTAAAATTGTTGAGATACCTTGAACTTTGTGTTTGCTAGTATGTGGATGTAAATATGTCAGAAAAACATGGAGCAGATTGTGATGCTTTGGTGTTATTTTTATTTTTAGGAAATCTTCTGACTCATCTTGGATAAAGGCACCTAGCTGTGTCAGAGTTGCCTGTCTGTGTACAACATAACTGTGCTCATCCTTGCTGTAATCAACAAACAAGAATGATAAGCTGCAAACCTGAAAAGCATCTTCTGTAGAAAGCTTCCTTCATTTCAGATGGATGTTCTCACAGTCCAAGAGATTGATTTTAATGAAAAAATGTTTCACCTGTCTTTACTTTCATAAGAGAAAGGACTTCTAGAACGAGCATTTTGAAACAGAACCTTATACAGTTTGACAGTCCTTGGACTTTTATAATAAACACCCCCATGCAAAGTTTATTTTCCATTTTATAACTTTGGTAGGTACAGTGAGCTAGTAATTTCTTCCTGTGATGGCACTCTTTTCTCAAACTAGTCAGCAAGGTTTTCAGGCATTGCTATGGAAATGTCGTATGTTCTGGCCAATTTCAAGATGTCAACAATTGTTTGCTGTCTCTTTCAGCATCCCCAATAGGGAAAAGGTCAGCTATTTCAGTTTTATGACATCGTCTAGCACTGCATTACCGGTGGATCCTAAAAGAACCAATGACTTTCCTACCGAAAGATCCAAAATTGATTCTGAAGAAAAAAAAAGATGGAATGAGGAGACTAAGGAAATATCTGAAGAGAAACTCCACGTTTCTTCTGTTCTGTCTCCAAAGAAGCAGTTGTTGAGTCACATTGTAAAAAGGCATAGGTTTACCAACGTACAGCCTCCAGAAAACCCTTTGCAGTCTGAGGAATGGAACAGGCTGAGGGAAAGCTTTTCATCACCTGAAATATTTGAAGATGTGATGCTTAACAGTATGGTCAGGTGCAACAGCCCCATTGATGTGGCTAAGTCCTTGCTGACCCATGTGGCAAAGAGCCATGGTGACGTTGCTTATAGTTTGTTGGTCAAATACCTGGCATTGTGTGTCCAGCAGGGGAAGACTTCAGAAATCCTCGATGTATATGATATCATGAAAGTCAGATTTAAGATTTTAGAAAGTGGAGCTTACAACCTTCTTATCAGGGGGCTGAGTAATTCAGATCAGTGGAGAATGGCCTTGACTCTTTTGGAAGAAGTCAAAAAGGTTATGGTTCCCTCAAGGACAAACTATGAATCGTGTATCAAGGCAGCCAGCCGTCACCAAGAAATGAACCTCGCATTTGAACTCTACCATGAAATGCTGGATAAGGATTTTGCCCCAACCTTGGATGTCCTGCAGGCCTTTTTTGACTTCAGCAGGGGTATGAAAGATGCAGAGTTACAAAAAGAGCTGTTTGGTATGCTCTTTTATTTGAGAGACAACCAAATATACCCTCACAAAACCTTTATGCGGAGTATAAAGCTATGGTTTGAAAGGTAAATAATGTTTCAGTAGCAAGCTCCAGTTCATGAGGATGGGATTCATATTATTTCACAAAGCAAGTCTAATAAGATCCTTAAACATCTCATTTTGGTTGTTGCTTCTCCATGAGAGACCTGTTATCATGAAAAGATGTATTTTATTTTTGCTCCAATTTAGTGTAAAACATTCTTACTAATTTCACCTTTTATTTAAAAAAAAATCTATTAAGTATTACTCATTGGTATAAAAAGTAGGAAATCATCATGGGACATGGCTTTCCAAAATGTCCAACTTCATCTCTTTCTGAGGTTGGTACATGAGGAATATTGACAGGTATGAGGGTTTTCCTATAATCTGTTGAAAGGTAGAAGTGGTAAGTTATTTGAAAATTAGATAGTTTCTCTCTTTAAAGGAAAGATGCAGCAAATTTAGCTTAGGTTAAGAGAAGATTAAATGTTGACTTTGTATGGAATAATAGGGGACGAATAATCTTAATAGGAGGCTCTTAGTTTTATCACAGTATTTAGCAGGTTGCAGTTTTCATGAGCAACGATGGTCAGACTGTACAAATTAGAGGTAGTTATGCTGCGTACGCATCACCCTTCACTTGAGCCCACCGCTTGTTTGTCATGCTGCTACATGTCAGCCTATCTGTGACTTCTGCTAACTAGTGGCTTTGGTTTATATGAACTACACAGCCATTTCACAAGTTAGTCTGCTTAGATGGAGAGCACGGCTGTGGGAATGCACTGTTGTTACTATTTTGTACTGTTGTGCTCTAGTTATTTTCTTTCCTAGGAAGAGCGAGGGAGCAGGGAGAGTAGGCTTCAGTTGGGATGAACTCGTTTAGTGAGTGAAAATCTGTTGTGGGGTGCTGTCTTCCCAGTGAGCAGAGGAGGACTTAACCTGCATGGGTGCCCTGCATGTGCAGGAAACTGACTGTAGTAAGTCCCTGGTATGGACATTGCAGTGAGTATGTTGAACAGCTATGTATTGCCATTATATTGTGGCAAACCAGTGCTGCAAGCTGAAGCTAGACAAACTCCTCCTTCTATCTTTAATGGTGTTGTGATGATTTGGGAGTT
>VWYK01045807.1:0-10139 GCA_013399775.1 Semnornis frantzii | reverse complement strand
TGGACGAGGCTTTGTGTTCTTACAAAGCTGAAATATTCTTCAACAGTGAAATGCTGGTAGACTGAAGTAAATCTGCCTGCTTAGAGTGCACAGTGCTGTGCTTTGTAAAGGCACAGTGCTGCACTTTGCTGCAGCTTAGCCTCTCAGTGCCAAACAAGGCTGCACTTTGTCCTGCACTCAGGCATTATGCACATCAAAGGAGTGTTGTGACCGCAGTAGTGACAGAAACTATGGTCCCATTGGAAGGTCCAGGCTGTGAGGGATGCCAGCTCCATCTCCCTGCAGGCTTTACATGCAATAGGAGCATTTTAAGCTTGACATCTTTAAGCTTGACAGCTGTCGGCTTGAAGGGAGGGAGGCAACCTCACATGTAGTGGAATTGGTGGGAAATACCAAGTCAGGCGTGACCAGAATGTGGGGGATCATAAGAAGCTGCCTAGAGTGACCTGTACTAGTGAGAGGTGTCCCTGCCTATGGCAGGGGGTTGGAACTAGATGATCTTTGAGGTCCCTTCCAACCTCGCCATTCTATGATTCTATGAATCAGGCGATGTCAGGGATTGCTAGGTGTGGGGGAATGGATGATGCTAGACAGGGACAACCATGACACCAATGTGGTGCATCTGTGATGGCCCCTTGATTGCTGAAAGTCAACATGGACTTGTGCAGGACAGAGCCTGGTCACACACTGTGCATTCTCTCTTCTGGTACTGGCAGCTCTCCCCTGAGCTGTTCACACACACACTGATAAAGGCCTTCTACCACAAGGTCACTGTCAGGCACCCTGTTTTGCTATATACATCCTTGCTTTCTATTTTCTTATCTTGAATGATTCCCAGCATAGAGCACTGCCACAGTTAGCAGTCCTATGAGACCCAACACTCATGGTTAGTGAAAATAGGAAGTGCTTCAATATCTTATTCTGCCCTGGATCCAAATTTCTGAATGGAAGAGAAATTACAGTTTCTGATCAAGTTAGTGTTTTTTAATGTTCTCAAGCAAAACCATTTTATTTTGGAAACAAAACTAAGAAATAATACCTGCCTGATAATACACTCCTTATTAATGAGTCATACACCACCTATTAATGAGTCATACAGCCCCTGTTAATGAATTATACACCCCCTATTAGTGAATCATATACCCCCATTAATGAGTCATACACCCCCATTAATGAATCATACACCCCATGTTAATGAATCATACACCCCATATTAATGAATCATACAACCCCCATTAATGAATCATACACTCCACATTAATGAATCACACACCCCCTATTAATGAATCATGCATCCCTTATTAATGAATCATGCACACCCTATTAATGAATCCACATACAATTTTGAATTTAAAACTAAATTTGTTTTTTATATAAAGTCATTGTGATTTTGTTTGTTTGTTTGTTTTTCTGGTTTGATTTTGTGATGCAAATTAGTGCAAAATTAGATTACAATTTGGGGCTAAGCATTGTCCAAAAACCTGGAGGGAATTCATCCTACTTGTCCTTTCTGATTGCTTCTCCTTACACACAAGCTGTATCTGTGTTCAGGGTTAACACAGTGCCCTCTCACAAAGTCCCCTCCCCACACACAGATGGGAGGGAAAGTAACACAATCCCCCCTCTGGCTTGAGGTAAAGGATGTAATGAGATAATACAGTCCACAATTGCCTTAGACTATGTGCAGCAAAATGCAGGCAGAGCAGTAGAAGCCAGCTGCACCCTCGCCCCTCAGCCTGCAGCCCAACCGGAGGAAAAGCACGATGCCCCAAACCTGAGAGCCAGGAGCAGAGCCTTGGTATTTTGCTCCAGCCAGCACTTTCATTTGGAAGCTGACATCAGCAGACTGAACCCAATCCATGACCATCTGCAACTGGCCTCACCTCCCTCATTCTGTGGATGCTGATTTGTCCTTGCTGCACTGCTGCTATCCCACTTTGTTTTCTCTCTCCTAGACAAGGTGCATCTGCCTTTCTCACAGCTTACTACCCATCTGTCTGAACTTCTACAACATTCCTTCTGGTTTACAAACAAACATGCAAGAACATAATCAATCAAAGGTTTGCCTGGATAATTGTGTATGCTGTTCTGTCAGCCTTGCTGACATTTTCAAAATTGTGAGCTATGAACCCTACAGTCCCCTTGCCTGTTGTCTATCCTAGTTCTCAATAGCAAGTAATTTCCCTGGGACATCTTCAGCGAGAGATCCTGGACAGAGCCACACACAGATCAATATGATCCAAGCAATGCCAATTTATTGAATGTGAACATGCATTTATATACCCTTCTAAGAGACTGTTCAGGCCAGCCCATTACAAAGCAATTGATCCACATCATTAAGGGACAAGCTCTTGCCCCAAGCAGTTGGCCCAAATCACCAAGATGCAAACTCTGGTGGAATTCTCTAATTGGTGTAAGTCGTTAAGGCGTGAGCTGTGAGGGACCAAGTGGACAGCTCATCACTATCTGTTCAAAACGCCCCTTGTTTTGCTTTGAATCTTCCCCTTGTTTTGCTTGTGATCTTCTTGCTTGGCTGTTTTTCTCATTCCTCTGGGAGCTGCTTGCAGGTGGTGTCCTTGGCCATTCAGATAAACTTTTCATCTAGGCTGTGAAATTTCAGCTTACAATTTAGCAGTTAGCACAGCTTGGATTGCTCACATATCCAGTTAATACAGAATGTTTCTCTACAGTTCTCCTGGCTTCTTTTGTGCTAGGATGAAATAAACAGCCTAAAGAAAATAGCATTTCGGTTCAGCCTCACTACTGCCACATTCATCCTTTTTCAGTCAACCAGAACAACTTGGCAGAGGAGTGCTGGTAGATTTTTAGTACAAAGCTGTTTGGAGTCGTTAAGGATTTAGGTGAAGAACACCTTTTTTTTTTTTTTTTTTAAAAGAACCGGAAATNAGAAAACCTTTTTTTTTTTTTTTTTTTAACAGAACCTGGAAATTGTCATGAAGTCCTAGTAACTTTGGCAATATATTTTTGGGTGGAGGTGAATGGTTATTTATTCTCCATTTTTTCTGGCAGGTATGGCATCCAGGGTCTTGATTTTGATTTAAGCAGAACAGAAAGACATCTCCGAAGGTCTTGAAAGGAACTGGTTCATGCTCCTATTTTCAAGCAAAATGTAAAGATGCCTCCAGCAGCATTATTTCTAATGTATGCAAGTTCAGCATGTAGGCCTGGAGTGCATTTGGTAGTGGTCTTACCAACATGGACTTAAATCCTTTGATTGGTATCTGATGAGTAAATGTTACTGTGGATTTATTTTGTTTCCAGGCAAAGGTCAGTTATCTCTGGAGTATACCCTAGAAGTGCAGTGCACGTCTGTGTGAATCGTAAATACCAGTAAATGAATTTTTTGGGCTCGTGAGCAGTGATTGGAAAATGTACTGCCTCTGTCAATTTGTCTCTGCTTTTGGGAAGCTGTGAAATCTCAGCCTTGCACATCATGTCAGCTCTATCAGCTTCCAACTGCACTGTACAGTCTTACCTCCAAAAGAAGGGAGCAATGTCTTGCAGACCACTGGTGCTGGAGATGAAGGGTCTGGTTTTCAGGTGATGGGTGTCTGACTGCATTTTAAGGCTCAATTCACTTGGGGTAGACAACTGTTTTCATGAGGGTGGCCATTTTCAGTTAGAATCAGATTTTCAGACCACGTAGGAGCTGAAGCACCTCAGAATGTCATGATCTCAGGCTTGTAAGTACCTGCTTGTTTTCTGGGTAACTGATAACTAAATATCACAATTGATTACTTCTTGGTGTCACAGAAGCTCTGAAGCAGTTGTTCAGTGCTAAAAGCCAATTGAGATTGGATAACTGAAATTTTATTTTCTATTATTTTAATATGCTTTGTGATAATTCAGCTTCTTTCTTTCATGTGGCATTTGCAACTCCTCCTGCCTCAAGGTCAGCTTTCCATGAGTGTTACACCTGGATCAGAGTCTGGGTCAGAGCTGTTCTCCAGGTGGTAAAACTGTGCCTAGGCCTTGTTATGATTTGGTTAGGCTGCTTGAAGGGCTAGACAAATGGAGCGACACTGAATGAGAGCTGTCCAAAGGGAAATGAAGGTTTGTCTGGAAGCTGTACCGCAGGTACATCTGCAGTGTGAGCAGCTCCTTGAACATGAATAGGAGTAGGGTTTTCCTGAAACCAGACTCACTCAACATGTACTGACTCTTCCTCCCAGAAATGGGAATCTCAGCTTCCTTTCAATGTTTCTTCTGCTTTCCATTCCTTGGGAAGAGAAGAAAGCAAAGAAAGTAAGTGGGTTAGGAAGCTCTGCCTTCTTTTTCCCCAGAGGAAAGCATGAAGGTCTGAGGATCTGAAACACTTCTCCATTGTTACCTGTTGTGGAAGGCCAAAATAGGCCAGAATAGGCCTAAACATGTCCCGGATTGCCCAGACATGGTTTCTGCTCTCCCTCCTCCTGCTGATGGGGGAAGGAACCACGGGAAAGGAGGTCAAAAGACCTGGCACCACCCATCCCTCCAAAGCTGTTTACAGGTGCCCACATGTGTTTATACATTTGTTTGTGTTTTGTCCTAAAAGGTAACGGTAAACCTAATGTGGTTAAGCTTGGCAAAGTGCCATTCCAATTGGCTGGTCTGTGTCCAAAGGCCTATTAGACTGGGGCTACATTGATAAAAGAGACGAGCAGGTGACACAAGCTGCTGCTGCTGCTTCCACTGCTTCTGCTTAATGTGCTCTCTGCTTCTGGCAGAGCTCTGCCTCACTGCTGTGGCATCCTGCTATGCTCTGCAGCATTATGTCTGCCAAGCTATGAGATAGCTCTGCTGTACAATAACAAGCCCTGATGCTTTGGGTTTGTACACCTGGAAACTGGACTTGTCTCACAGTGTCACACCACAGGCTTGTTCAGCCAGCGTGATACTGTGCTAAGACTGCACATCTGCAAGGCATCCTGCCACACCCCTGCAAACCTCTATGCCAAGGCTGGAGCCAAGAGGAACCAGAGTGGGGTCAGAGATCATCTGCCTCTCTCTCAGCACCTTGTAAGAGTGTGGAAAGACTGGAAGGCTGATAGGGCACTGACAGAACTCCTTGCAGGTGTTTGGGTACTGTCTGGCAACTGTAGCTAGTGCTGGGAATCCGGAGAATGACTTTGGTGAGTAAATGCTCAAAGCCTCTTCAGCAAAGCTCTGCAAATTCTCTGTTTCCAAGNCACATCTGCAAGGCATCCTGCCACACCCCTGCAAACCTCTATGCCAAGGCTGGAGCCAAGAGGAACCAGAGTGGGGTCAGAGATCATCTGCCTCTCTCTCAGCACCTTGTAAGAGTGTGGAAAGACTGGAAGGCTGATAGGGCACTGACAGAACTCCTTGCAGGTGTTTGGGTACTGTCTGGCAACTGTAGCTAGTGCTGGGAATCCGGAGAATGACTTTGGTGAGTAAATGCTCAAAGCCTCTTCAGCAAAGCTCTGCAAATTCTCTGTTTCCAAGTGCCTTCTGCTGCAAGCAGAAAGGAGCTTCCCCAGTCCATTGAGTGAGTAAGCAGCACAATGTACCACAAGAACCTCTGTCCAGTTCACTTGAGTTTAATGTTTGCTGCACCATTGCTGGTCATTCCTCAAATCTTCTGGATGCTCTGTCATCACCTGCATGATGTTTTCATGACCCTGCAAAGAACCAATTACAATTAAAATTACTGGGTGGGTGGTGAGAGTCCTGAATGTCAACATTAATAAACAACACTGATTTTGAAAAAACTCCTACCTTGCCTCAGTAATACCTACTATCACCTCACTCACAGGAAAGCTTGGGAATCTTCTTAGCAGTGCCAGCTGATGACTCCACTGCTTGGCTGTTAAGGGGTCTGTTCTGAAGAAGTGGAAGGCAGCAGGGTGACTGCAGTCACGCTCCAAGCTCCATGTCAAGGACGATGGCAGTGTGCTTAGCTGTCCTCTTATCACCTCCTGCTGCCTTTTGGCACTGGTGACTAAACCTAGCAGCAACACCACAACTGGAGGCTAAGACTTTGGGTACAGATGAGATTATAACAATGATGGACACAGAAATGGGATGTCTCAGACAAGCTCCTTTTCTCCTAAGGTGACCCCCTTTGCTTCTGGTGGGTGAGCAGGCTACCAAGTACAGTAGGAGCTGTGTGTGAAATGCTGGGGGCTGTGTATGAGTCTGCTGCCTGTAGGTGCACCACTTACAGTCTCTGTGATTCGTTTGCTGCTGAGACTGATTGATTTCACTGCATTACAATGCAGCCATACGGTTCTCACAAGGGGGATAGAAATGTCTCCTCTTCAGAGCTTTGCCTCAATGCCCTCGCAGTTAGGAGCAGACACTGCATGACAAAGCCCTGCCTGCAGTCTCATTTCTGTAGTCAGACTGCTAGCTCAAAATCTGCTTTTGCTTGGAGGCAGTGTAGGATGACCTCTGTTATTGTTGTTTGTTTGTTTGGAGGGTTTTTTTGTTTGCTTGTTCTGTTTTCTTTGCAAATTGAAAAATCTGAGGGTAGATGACTCACCTTATTTGCCTGAGAAGAATGAAGTTCTCTTGTAGAACACTAACATCTCCATTCTTAGGGCAAACACAGACATTCAGGCAGCTAGAGGCAAGGGAGTCATTTTGCTTTCTTTTCTTCCAGTAGTTAGCCATGGATATTCAGAGCACAGCTTTCAGTAGACTTGAATCTTTCCTCTCCTGCTTTATAACTTTGTGAGGAATGATCACCATCTCTCCTAACAGTGGCAGTTCTACCTTGTGTTAATCAAATGAACATCCTCTGGGCAAAAGCAAGAACAACTTCAGATACTAAGTTTTGCTTCTGTGAGTGTGAAATAATGAGCATGATAGAATTTTGCCCCTAGAATTTGAAACTCTCTTAGTGTAGCATGCAAGAAGGTGGAAAGCAAATGATATATGCATGAAATAAGGATATCTGCTTTCATAAAGGAAGTGTAAGGGAATTAGAGTTGGCAAAACACACAAAGTGATATTTCAAAGTACTTTTTGAAGCTTTCCTTCTGATTTTCCTCTTACTAGAGAGCTTCATTGCAAATCACAGTCACAGAATGAACCAGGCCCGAAAAGACCTTTGAGATCATCCAGTTCAACCTATCACCTAACACCTTCTAATTCACTAACCCATGGCATCAAGTGCCTCATGCCGCCTCCTTTTAAACATCTCCAGGGATGGGGACTCCACCACCTCCCCAGGCAGCCCATCCCAATGCCATTCTGTGAAGAATTTCTTCCTAACATCCAGCCCGAACCTGCCCTGGTGCAGTTTGAGGCTGTGTCCTCTTTTTCTGTCTCTGGGTGCCTGGGAGAAGAGCCCAACCCCAGCTGGCTACAACCTCCCTTCAGGTAGCTGCAGACAGCAATGAGGTCTGCCCTGAGCCTCCTCTTCTGCAGGCTGCACACCCCCAGCTCCCTCAGCCTCTCCTCACAGGGCTGTGCTCCAGGCCCCTCACCATCCTTGGTGCCCTTCTCTGGACATCTTCCAGCACCTCCACATCTCTCTTGAATTGAAGGACCCAGAACTGGACACAGCACTCGGGGTGTGGCCTGACCAATGCTGAGTACAGGTGCAGAGGCACTGCCCTGGTCCTGCTGGCCACACTGTTCCTGATGCAGGCCAGGATGCCATTGGTTCTCCTGCCCACCTGGGTACACTGCTGCCACATCTTCAGCTACTCTCTACCAGCACCCCGAGGTGCCTCTCTGCCTGGCTGCTCTCCAGCCACTCTGTCCCCAGCCTGTAGCACTGCTTGGGGCTGTTGTGGCCAAAGTGCAGAACCTGGCACTTGGACTTGTTCGAACTCCTGGCACTGGACTGTGCCCATCTGTGCAGCCCACCCAGGTCCCTCTGCAGAGCCTCCTGCCCTCTAACAGACCCACACTTACTCCCAACTTGGTGTCATCTGCACACTCAGGCTCAGTTCCCCCGTCCAGACCATCAATAAAGATATTAAACACTGATCCCTGGGGCACGCCACAACTGTTTTGTCACCAGCTGGATGTGGCTTCATTCACCACCACACTCTGTGCCCAGCCATCCAGCCAGTTCTGAACCCAGCACAGAGTGCCCCTCTTCAAGCAAAGGGCTGCCAGCTTTGGCAGGAGTTTGCTATGGCAGTGTCAAAGGCCTTGCTGAAGACCAGGAAGACTACAGCCACAGCCTGCCCCACATCCATCTGGGCATAAAAAGAGATCAGCTTGGTCAGGCTGGACCTGCCCCTCCTCAATCCATGCTGGCTGGGTCTGAGCCCTTGCCCATCCTCTAGGTGCTGTGTGCTGGCACTCAGGATGAACTGTGCCATAACCTTGCCTGGCACTGAGGTCAGGCTGACAGGTCTGGAACTTCCTGGTTTCTCCTGCTGACCTTTCTTGTGGAAGGGCACCACATTGGCAGCTTCCTGTCATTAGAGACCTCTCCATTGAGCCAGGACTGCTGATAAATGACGGAGAGCAGCTTGGTCAGCTCATCTACAGCTCTCTCAGCACCCTAGGGTGGATCCCATCTGGTCTCATGGACTTGTGAGGATCCAAGAGACTCAACAGGTCCCTAACTGCTTCCTTCTGGATTACAGGGGGACTGCTCTGCTCCCTGACTCCAAATAAATCAAAGATGATGAGGATGATTTTTGAGAATGCTTTGTTTTACATCTTCCGTCATTACTTCAGACTGCTGGGCTGCAATCTTTGTGGACTTTCAGAAGGTAACTCAAAGGGTCTTGCCTTGACTAGAGGATTTAGAGTTTTAAGAACTAGGTTGTTTTTAATTAGCATAGTAGGGTCTGCATAATCAGTCTTGAGCGTTTGGACTAGTCTCTAGACTAAAGCTCTGCATTAGAAGTGTTCTTTGCACATGCATCATAAAATAATCTTAAATTTGTTGTTTTGTTTTGGTTTCGTTGTTTTTTTAAATTTGTGTGCATTTTGGTTTTTAAATCCTTTTGGATATAGGATAGGTGATGTTTATTTAGGATAGATTAATTTTGCCTCAGTTTAGCTGCCTACCAATTAGGAATACAGCTTAAACCAGACATCTATTTATCCTCTAAAGTCAACGTGTAAAGAGAAGAAGCTAAATGTGGTTATTCTTTGTGCCCATCTCAGAAGACTATTTTGGGCTTGGCTGAAGCTCTCCAGTGAGGAGAGAGGGGACATGACAGCATTAGAGTGGGCCTTTTGCACAGCTGAATTAAGATGATATAGATCTATGCTGTCTTTAATGGGCAGCTACTAAGTATCATTTTGCTGCCTCAGTGTTCAATATGCAGTGCTGGTCTTTAGTGCCATGTTGGGAAACTTCCGATTCACACCCAGTTCTGAAGCCAGAACTATTAATTTCCTCTGAGCCTTCCTACAGCAACTGTCAGTGTTTTATCTGGGTGCTTCCCAAGTGTGAGCTGTTTTGACAGCCACTGTGGGAGACCAGGAGCTGCCATTATTGCCATTTCAGAGGTGACCCTCAGTTTTGGCATTCCCTTGGATTTGGAATGTATGACTTTCCAACTTCAGTAATATGCCTTCAATAACTTTCTGTTGCAGGTTGATTTTAAATCAAAGCAAGTATGAAGAAGGCAGCCATGATAATCTGGCAGGGCTTCTGCTTGCCAGGGAAGGTTTCTGCTTGCCTCACTGCTCTAGTAGCACTAAAGCAGATACTTGCAGTTCAGAAATGAAGGCAAACATTCTTTTCTTGCCTCTACTATATGAGTTTGGAATGCTCCAAAGTGTGTGTGAGGGACTGTAGTGGTTACTGAAATAGCTCTGAACTTTTCTTGCATTCATTTGTTTTCATTTTCAATTTTCCACGCGTGATTTTAAATTGTCTCTTAAATACCTATAATTATGTCTTACAGCTTGTACTGGCTTTGATGAAAGTATCTTGTGTGATATTCCCAGACCTTCTGATACTTAGAGGTTTCTCTAAAGTGTTCTTCAACATGAACTTTATGAACATTATGAACTAAAGTATTCTTTAACATGATGAACTATGATTATTTGAGGTCCTGTGCAAAGATTTCTGAAGGATTGCATGAGGAAAAGATGCCCACACTTTAATCCAAATATCACTAATATGTTTCAATTTATTTGATGAGATTGCAAAGATCATTTCTTAAAAGTCTAAAAGCTGTGTTTATTAATCT
>VWYK01045802.1:0-17762 GCA_013399775.1 Semnornis frantzii | reverse complement strand
AATTTCCATTTTCCTGTAAATCATTATTTCTGCAGCAAACTGCAACAAATTTGGGAAGTTATATATTTGGTACTTGAAAGATTACAAATGCTTAAACTATCTCTTTCTTTGCTTAACAAGTGCGACATCACCCCCCACATGCAGCCCAAGCACTATGGCAAACCAGACACTGCTGCCTGGAAAGGGATAGTGGTTCTGCAGAACCAAGAACTTCCAAAGCCTAAACTTTGATTCCTGCACTAGCTCTTTTTCCCAGCAGGCTTTGAAACATGCTTTTTTGCTTCTTTATGTGGAAAATAGTACCCTTCCTCGTTCTTCTGTGCCAAAGTGTGTTCCTGAGAGATGGAATGTGTTCTCTCAAAAAATGTTGTCCATCACTTAACCTTCGTCACTCAAGATCTCACTACTGGGCTGAACAATCTGGGTTCTTCTGGCTTCTCCTGGCTTGCCACATCCTCTCACTGACAAAGTGTAGATTTAAAGTATTATATACAAAATTATATATGAAACTTAAAAATCCCTCTGATATTATATCTAAGTATATTGAATAGTTCTACTTCACATGTACTCGTCTTCTAATTCACAAATCTATATTCCACTGCTGGTATACAGGAAGCAGTTCATATCCTAACCCTGATTCTGTGCTGACTGCATCAATGACAAGATGACTCTTGCTCCAATGGACTGTATACGACATGACATTCAGTGTTTCAAACCTGCAGAGGGAACGACATTGCACCTGGTGGCTCTCCAGATAGCTCGTTAAAGTCAGGAAGAGCCTCTATCTTTTCACTTCCTTCTAGGCGCTCCCTGGGCTACCCAGGCACCCTGGCAATGAATGTGATTCTTCTGTTAGGAGCTAAGTCCAGCTTATCATACACAGTTGGGATATGAAAACCATTACAGCCCATACCCATCTTAGACTATAAGCATTTTTAAGGGATAAATCTGTGATCTTCTGCTTCTCTAGTTGTTTTGGTACAGTTTCCAGAGGAACTGTCATTGTAAGAGGAGATCTAGTAATCATGCATCTTTTCCAGGCTTTCAGGGATGTAACATGTTCTTATCTGGGCCACTTAATGGCTGAGCTGGTACCATCACTAGCCTGCCCTGCCTTGCATCTAGGTGCTTTATGAGCAGAATGGTAAGTTCACCAATAGGTATTCAGCCAGCAGAGATGACCTTGTATTAAGATGATGGTAGCTATGTAAGCAGATTCCTTCTTGCTGGGAAACCGTACAGACAACTGTACTTTAGAGAGTGTGGATGGTCACTTGTAATACCTGGGCTGTCCCGGCAGAGCCCAGGAACAGTTCATGGAACCTTTGCTTCCCTTGAGATATGTGTAAGCCTCCAGAAACACTTATGCTGATATTCTGAAAAGGCATTTTCAGAATATCAGCATTTAAAAATAAAAGGGTAACTTTCATCTGATGTTAATCGATCTCAGTTATTGCTGAAGGATCATCACAAGCCAAAAACTCAAACCTTGCCTTCTGTGGAAATATAAAGATAAGATGTGTGATTCATGATGCTATTTTATTCTTTTATCTGTTTGTGTGTTTGTTTATACTGACGGTGCTGATAGCAACAGACAAATAGGCTCTAAATTAAAATCACTGATGGGGAGAAGAGTTTTGTCTCAGGCCTCCTGAAAAGAGTTTTACACAGTGTAGCACAGATGTTCCCAGAGGGTAATCCTCTGGGATTCATCCAGTGCTTCTTAATTTGCCTGTACAGTAACTCATAGAAAGACAATGACACTACAGTATTTAACATGCAGATGGAAATCTTTCCACTGTATCTGAACTATCAGGTGGTATGAACTACATGCTTGGTTGTTTCTTTATCATTCATTCTTTATGAGTGGACAGGAGAGATGTGAAACCTGCCATTCTCACATGGCAAAAAAACCCCAGATCTAAAAAGCAGGTGACATTAAGAATATGGAGTTGTGGTACTTGAAGTTAGATTATAATTTGATGAGGCTGTGTAGGGGAATTCTGAAAGCAATCTCTGTCTCTGTTAAACGATGTGTACTTAGTGGTGTTTTTAGGTTCATAACCATACTCACTGATAGACACATGTACTACTGTGAGTATAAATTGTGAGCTGAGAAGGCTACAACTCTGGCAGCTAAAAGTCATCCCATGTCAAACCGCATTTTTCTGACCCAATATATATAAAACTACAATAACTACAAGTGGACAAGTAGTCTTATTCTATGTTCCCTAACATTAAATCCAAACCTTTTAACTATACAGTTAGTACAATTACATATCTATACACATAACTGTATAGGCTAAATTTGCATTGGTATTTTTCCTATCTTTAAAATATGTGCCCTGGAAAGCTTTATGTGCCCAATGGAAAGCTTTAATCACTTGGGCAATGCAAATGTCTGATGCTCTCACTTAATGGGTTAAGCTACCTAATCCCATAGCATATTAGTTCTCATTGTTTATTAGTTAATGAAGTGCCATTTGTGTCAAAGGCGTATAATTGCTTGGGTTAATGCAACCACCTCAATGAAGGGCTACACTTGAAGCCTGCTGAGATGTTTTAAAAGGCCATAAAACACAGCAGAGCAATATTGCATGAGTAAAAGACATTATGGAAACTGAAGTAAATAAGTCTCTTTCACTTCCTGTGTTTTAACAGATCTTAAAGAAACATTTTCAGTGCTTTAGGAATGCTGTGCACTGTGGGGTTTAAATAGTCTTCTGTGAATTCTGGTTACATAACTTGCATTCGACTGATGAGTTCCTACTTTCAGGTTGACACATTACTGACATATTGGAGGGATGGGGAAACTGTTGTCATCAGAATCTAGTGGAATATTTTCTCACTGCAAATTTTAAGAAGTTGTTAAATTTTAAAACATAACTTATTCAGAGATATCTGAAATTGTTTTTCGAGAAAAATTTCTTAGAGACTGATGTAGGTGCTTTTTTTTTTTTTTTTTTTTTTTTTGTCTCTTGAAGTTGAAGAGGGTTTATTGCTAGTACCTGTTTGCATTATGATCTTGGAATAATCTCATCAGTATTCAAAAAATATTCTGAGAGAGCTTTTGTGATGACTTTAAACATACACACTGAAAAAAAATAATCTCAGTTTAAAGTTTATCTTTTTCTTTACATATTCATTACCTCATATTTAATAGAAGAGAAAACACTGTGTTTCTGAAGGGAAATGAATGGTCTTCAAGAAATGGCAATGAGAAATTGCAAGAGATTCACTGACTGGCCAGAGGAGGGAGTGATGCAGCCTTTCTGGCTGCTGAAAAGGGTGTTTCAGCCTAAACTGAAATGTTAGAGCTATTTTTTCAATCTGCTTTTGTGCCTTTAAACCTTGATTAATCCAATATTAGGAGCATCAGGTTGTATCTTACCCTGTCTGCTTGAAATGAAGATAATTCATGTGAATGCAATAGGGATGGGTAGGTGGAAAAGGCAGTGAAATTGAGGCACACTCAAGCTCACAGATAAAAATTTGATAATGCACAGAGGATTCCCTGTATTGAAGCAAAGCTTAATTTCCATGCAGCAGGAGCTCTGTGCATGGTGGGCTGTAAATACTACACCAAAAACATTAGTAAGATTTATAATTAAACATGAATACAAAGCAGAAAAAACACAGCCTTTTCTTCAATTGTGTTTTAGCTTCCAGGCAGCAGAAAGATAACAAGCAAGTTCTGTGAGTATCTATATAGCCAAGGGAGTACTATTGGTACAGCACTGAAAGAAAAACTTTTAAAACTAATCCTGTTTCTTAATGGGTAAGTAAGAAAACTAGCGGATCAAAATTTCCATACAATCAACTTTGTGTTTATGTCAGAACTCAGTATGGCCTGTTAACACTGCTACTATTTGACTCCAATTAGTAATAGGAAGGACAAAATTGCATTACACAAAAATGGAAGAAATACTATAACTGTGGAAGGAGAGGAGTTGGCTAGGGGATAGGATAAAAGAAAAGGAAAATGAGAATTGGGGAAAGGGAAGAGCATCGATCTTCCAAAGTAATTACATGTTATGTACTGTTCTAGTATTTCCATAGTTGTCATACCATATCTTCAAATATGCAGAAAGTGGAGAATATCATCTATTTTTGTTACCTACATATGTTTATATCTCTGTCTGTAGAATTTGAGACTATGCTAAAGCGGTTTGTCTGTTCCTGATCCTTTTATTTCCAAGTAATCACTTTGGCTGCTACTAACAGTCAGTGTTGTCTGTTCAGAAGCAGAAAAAGCATTCAAACCACACCAGTATAAAAGCAGCAGAACTGGACATTAGGAAGAAGTTCTGTACTATGAGGGTAGTGGAATATCAAAACTGGTTTCTCAGGGATGTGGTGGAGACCTCATCCCTGAAGACATTCAAGGTCAGGCTTAATAGAGCTCTAAGCAACCCGACCTAGCTGGGGATGTCTCTGCTTAATTCAGGGGAGTTGGACTAGATTACCTTCGAAAGTCCGTTTCATCCCAATGTGTTCTGTGATACAGTGATTCTATTCTACTAATAGATAGACTTGCAGGGAAATGGCACAGACATAGCTAGGCTCAAGAGCTAACTGGCCTCCACTAGATGTTTGGCTGGGACAATACTGGTTTGAGAATACCACACTCGTAACAGTCCTAACTATTGGACGCTCTCTCATGTTTTAATGTTCCAGGTGCTGTGACCTCTGTATGGGCTGTTCAGCAGCTTAAGAGCCATTTCATTTACCTCTTTTATTAATTTCATCCTAGCGTTCTTGTCATCCCCAAAGCTCCTACTCTACCTTGGCATTTCACCCTGTCACCTCTACCTAAACCTCTGTGCCTGTGACTGGCACAGAGACAGCACAGCCACCCATTGAAGAATGGTGCCGCATGGTCCAGGTGGCTGAGAAGGTCAACAGCATCCTGGCCTGCATGAGGGATAGTGTGGCCATCAGGACTAAAGAGGTGATTGTCTCCTGTACTCAGCGAGGCCACACTTCACATACTGTGTTCAGTTTTGGTACTCCAGTACAAAAGATACATCAAGGCTCTGAAGTGGCTCCAGAGAAGGACAAGAAAGCTGCTGAAGGGCCTTGAGAATAAGTCTTGTGAGGAGTGGCTGAGCAAACTGGGATTATTTAGCCTGGAGAAAAGGAAGCAGGTGGGAGACTTTATCACTCTCTACCTGAAAGAAGGCTGTCAAGAGAAGACTGTTGGTCTCTTCTCCCATCGCAACTGATAGGACAAGAGGAAACGACACCTAGTCACACCAGGGAAGGTTCAGGTTAGACATTAGGAAAGGATTCTATACTAAAAGACTGGAATAGACTGCCTAGGAAAGTGGTTGAATCATCATCTCTGGATGTATTTAAAAGCAGTCTAGACACAGAGTTCAAGGATATGGTGTAGTGATGGCTCTGGTAGAGCTAAACAATGGTTGGACTTGATGATCTTGAAGGTCTTCTCCAACCACAGTGATTCTGTGTGATTTTGTGATTTAGCCATTGAAAGAGTCCTTTCCTGTACATGTAAATCAACAGCCATTTACCAAATGTATGGCTCTGGGCAAATCTCTGATGATAGTCCCCACACTAGCAGAAGCAACCATATTTTGTTCTGCTGAAATGCTGTTATCAAGTAGTATGAAAACGAGACATGGCACTGACAATGACTCGGTGTTGTGAACTGTTGTAGGTAAAATTGCATATTTTTTTTAGGAAGGTGCCACTTCACAGTTCTTTCTCTTGTTCTTTCTGATTTTAACAATTTAACCTTATATGATAAAGGGCAAGAGCTCACTTTCCTCCCTTGTAAGCATGCTTTCTGGCTTTTTGAGCTGATTACTTGATATAAATGGCTCTCTGGTATGATGGCAGGGAGGGGTTATGGGAGGATAATGGTCAGATCTGCAGGTGATAAAGCATACAGCAATGTATTTCAGAAAAGCTCAACCAGTTTCAGCATAGGAGGACTATGATACACACTAAGCAGATTGTCCTACTACTTTAGTATCCTATCTCATAGTTTGACTTCATTTCAAAGTGTTCATTTCCATTGTTGCTGAAATACCTCTTCTTTTCTAATGTGATAACTAACACAATTGCTTAAGCTTATGCAGTCTGGAGCCTCTGTAGCCTTCATCCAGGTTGTTTTCTGCATCTGTGAAGCATTGTTAGAGCAAATGGAGACATGGCAGCTGCTTGCATCATTAATGGTAATGACGTGCAGAGTAAATTTGAGTATCCGATATTTCACTGGTCTCCACAGCATATATGGGCCAAATTCAGCCAAATCAGTTTATAGCCACTAGCTGAGAGATCCAAGGAAGGCTGTTTTCTGGTGTGGCTATGGTTGCATTTATACACCAAGCATGAGCCAACTGTAAATGGAGTACAGGTGGATGCAGAATGTCATTACAGCAAATCTTGCATGCATTTAAAATGCTGAGGGTCTGTATACATATAGAGAGTCAATATAATGACACTGGTAGGAAGAAAAAGTGCTAGTGAAAGAAATGATGAAGCAGCCCTTTTCTAATCCTTCAGCCAATTTTATTTAGACAGTCTGCCATAGTCTCAGCTTTAAGCCTGAACTGAAGCCACAGATTCAGTGTTGGGATAAACTGAATTCCATGGGTCTTGTCCCCATTCACACAAAGAGTTTGTTCTTGTAGAATGATAGCCTTTCTGCCAATAACTTGAATGCCAAGTTACAGTCCAGAGACATTTGCTTAGTATTCTAGCTTTAGTTGGTGTAAAACTGGCACCTCCAAGAGATCCTCTGCTTTGGCCAGTTTGGTGTACTGTTGCAAGCTTTCACAAAAAAGAATGCCTTCAGCATTTTGCCTGGATCACTTCCCAGTCATATAGTATTCCCTAGCAGATGGCTACATCCATCTCCACTACAGTCAGCAGCAGCTTCCTTCCTATATCATTAAGCAAAGCTAGCAGAGCTGTAACCATCCTGCGCGTATACAGCCAGAGACATTGACGTCAGTGAAAGCCTACAGAGCCATGCAGCTCTGCCTGCGTCAGTCAGAGGTGGTGAGGATCAGGACTTAATAATATCCAGCAATCAGCAGCACTGACTGACTAATCTTTTGGAACAATTTAGCTGTGGATGGTTTTGTATAACTTTTTTTTTTTTTAAAAAAAAAAAGCATTTCTCACACAGCCAAGCCCATAACCTCCTACATTCTTCCCTCTTTGGGAAGAGGGATTCATTCCCTCAACCCATAAATTTCATGGGTTCAGTTTGTATGTTTGATCTGCCTAAGCAGGACAGCTACATAATTTTTGCCTATTCAGGGCTTTTCTTCTTTTCAGTTCAACCTTCTCCTTCATTTGGCAAGTCATTTGGGAAAAGCATAGATGTAAGGGTGTGTTTGCTTTATGGTTTTGTGTACATGACCAATCACTTATGTAATTTTTGAACATCTACTTGCTCACTGATTCTACAATAGATAAATGCACCTGACATTTTATATTTCCCTGCTAGCTGGGTTTCTGGGAAAACTTTAAAAGACATGAAAACAAGAGGAGCAGTCCCCAAGGTTCTTTTCCGTTATAGCTCTCTGCAGTAAAAGAATATCCTGCACTGCTTTGTATTTCAGGTTGATGGCTTCCTGACGCTTCTCTTTGGCCTGGCTAGCATTAATACCCTTACAGTAATCAGTGTGACTCGCTACATCAAGGGCTGCCATCCTGAGAGAGGTAAGGAGTAAAGGCAAGTCCAGCTCTGCCTTCATCAAACCTGATGTTTTCTTTCAGTCACAGGCTATATTACATATTTATATTACATAAATTAGATGTACTGGAAATCAGAACATAACTCAGCCATTTACATTACAAACATGTTTGCATAGAATCCTTCAGGGTTAACCCCAATAGGAAATTATTGCTAGCACACACTGATCATCACAGGTTAGCTAAACTCACTCTTGTGCCAAAGACACCAGACATCCTGCTGACCCTTCGTAGTCTTCAAAATGCAACTTAAACTCCTGATTAACACATTGCTATACAGATCTCACTGTAAGGAACACATTTCATCTTCTATGAGATGATGTTTGGGAAGTTTCCAGTCATTGATAAGTTCCTTGGTTTGGAAGGCTGCCCTACATAACATTTTAACTCTTCAGGGCTTTCTGCCAGGGTTTGCAGACAGCAGGCATCAAGGTCTGCTTTAGACCGTGCTGGGAGCATTCAGGCTGCGCAATTTGCCTCCAGCTCACCATCTCCACCTGCCTCTCCTGGCTCTGTTCAGTGGTCAGTTCCACACCACAGATGATGAAAATTGCTCCTGCCATCCTCAATCGGACCATGATGCAACTCCATCTAGACAGTTCTTGTTTCCTGCCTGTCTCCCAGACCTGCAAAGCATAGTCACCACAGCCTCACAGCCACAGTTCTTCCTTCTCTAGTGCCAAGTTGATCTGTAACATGAACAGCTCAAATGACCACTATTCATTACTTTCTTTAGTGCTAGAAACCTTTAAATAACTACTGTCTTTCTGTTGGTTTGGTTTTTTTTATGTTTTGGGGTTTTTTTAAGTAACTTTTGGTATAAAAGCCTCTGTAAAGACACACAAGTGTCCCACTGTACAAAGTTGGTCAAAAACCTTTTACACATTTCCTGCTCTGTGAAGTCCTCATCGGCAAGTCTATATATGCATGCCATCATCTATCCCTTTCCCTTTGTGTCTGTTATATCACTACACTCACCATAGACACTCCTATTCACAACATCAGCAGAAACCTTTCTTTACCAGTCAATCTGGAATTCTTGCCTGCAGAAAAATTTTAGCTCCACTTTAAGTAATTTCTCTTCTTTATATCTACTCCTTCCATTAATTCTCCCTACTCTTCCTCTCATCCATCTTTTGATAATGTGTTATCAAATTCCATGCCTTTCTTATGACTGGGTTGCTCCATCTTTCAGGCAGGAACATATTAATGTCATGCACAAACTCACTGGGATGCATCATAAGAGTTTTTGTTTTTAATACTATGAATAGTATTGTCTGTGAAAAAAATGCTTATGCAGGGAGGTCTTTTTTTCCAGAGGAAGTTCTTCTGTGGATGGTTGTAAAGATAGACTTGTTAATTTTCAACACAAACCGTTGTTGGAGCTGCTAGAATTTGGCTGTGATATATCATATATTTGCTGTATATTATGAAGTCATATTTAAAACCCAAGTTTCTTTTTTGCAAAACTGTATCACATGTTCATCTGAAAGTCTGCACAGGTTATGTTTCCTCTTCAGGAAATCTTAGCAAGTAGCCAGTATAACCTTACAGAAATGAGGAATAGACATTGCTGGATGCATAAGTATTTCCTATATCAAGGGGGAAGTAACCAAAATGCATGGGAGTAGCAGGACTGATTAAATAATTGCTATTGAATGGCTAATGTAGTTTCAGCATCTAATGTATTTCCTCTTTTTTAACAAGGAAAACCTAGAAATAAATAAGAAAATCCTCTGAATTTAGACTCATCTTGCTTGTTTCTGTGTAACACAACATAAAACCATTTTCTGCCTTTTGCAAAATTGCAACACCTAAGTCCAATGTAGAATTTGCAAATTCTGCAGTGCTCAATGAGCAGATTGTCTCCTGTTTAAAAGCCACTCATTTCCACTGTTCACAAATGTTCTGGAACATAAGCTTGACAGATGCTTTGAAATTTATTAATCTCTTATGAACATGCATTTTTTTGTTTTAATATGTTTTTTAATAGCTGTATTTTCCTTATTAGCTGTTGATACAGGAGTGCATTTAAATTTCAGAGACATGTTTGTCTTTCTAGCTACTACTTTGTGATTAAACCATGTCATTGCAGGTCACTGCATCAGCAACAGCAGTATGACGGTGGCTCTGGTTCTCATTTGGATAGCAGCTTTCTTCTGGTCAGCAGCTCCATTACTTGGCTGGGGCAGTTATACAGGTAACAGGTAGCTTTCAGTTGTACTTATTTGGTACTGCTCCACTTAACTCAACAAAGATATTTACCTTTATTTCTTGATGTTTGCAATAAACCAAATCAATTATCAGTAGAACTGAAAAAATCATTCATGGTGCATGATATACATGCAGAGCATTGCCTACAGCTACAATCAGCTACAAAGAGTTTGGGTTTTTTTAAGATATCACAGGAAAAGCTTGGACCAATCACACTACCTGTGATAAAAAGAGACACCAGAAATATTTGGCATGGTTAAGCAATGAGATAAAAGAAATCATAAAAAGACATCCTTCAAAAACTGTCAAGATTAGGAAGCTAGAAAAGAACACAAGTTCCAGCAAGTTAAACTTGAGACTATCAAACAAACCAGAAAGATTTGGTGAAACAGTTTGTTGAAAATATACTGAGCAGTAGAAGTAAAAGATGTCAGAAAGTTTGTCACTTCAAGAAATTATTAGGGTGCAAGATAAAGCTATAGCAAATAAGGAAGGGGCAGTGGGGGAAAGGAAAAAACCAACTTGATAGTAAAGTGATTCAATGGGGAAAGGTTTGAGAAACTGTCTCAGAGTAAAAATCCAACAAAGCAAATCTCTATAAACCAGTGGTAATGACACAGGAGTACTAACAACTGAAACCATGTGACTGAAATTGTCTAGCAGTTATCTGCCTGGAATCTGTAGGCATCTGCATCCTTTGAGAACTCATGAAATCTATGCTGATCTCTTAGAGCAGCTGTGTGAATATATCCCCTTTTTCACCAAATACATAAGTTTTGAGGTGTCTCTGGACCCTTGAAGAGCAGGTATGAGAAAACACCCATTTCTGTGCTTGGTTAAATCTATCCTTCTGAAACAAAAATATTGACAGGATATTAGGCTCCATGGTTTCTTTTTTTATTATTTTTTTTTTCTTTCCAATAAAAAACCAAAGTGTTATTTGACTGTTTTTTGTATTGTTGTTGTTGTTATTATTAATATTATTATTAATATTATTTTTATTTTATTTTATTTTATGTCATGTTTTTGCACTCTGGATATGTCATAAACTTGAGGGTGCTGAAGTGGTTATTTTCTGTGTACCTTCTGGCAATCTGTGTTTTGTTTTTGCATTAATCTTATTAGCTCTTCATTTGTAGAAGAATTTCTGCTTCCTGGTTTTGGGCCTTAAACTGGAACCAGGAACACCTCAGGTATTGTTGCTTTGTCAGGTTGTCCAAGTGTCTCCATGGATCCTTGAGAGCAATCATCAAACTCACTTTTAAGAATACTTTTCTCTGCTGAGAAATCAGAGCAATTACAGATTCCTGGACTATCTGACTAAACACATTTCCATTGAGGGGACCTGTGGAGATGCAGGAGCCTAGCAATTTCAAGCCCAGCAGCAGACAGTGGAGCAGGAAGTGGCTGCTTTGGATCTCTTGCTTGTACACAGCAGCTACCCAAGACTCCAGTGAGTTTGAAATGATGTTTTCCAGTGTTACCGCAAAAGGAAGAAATACAGCTCTGAATTCTGACTCGCATAAAATCTGCAGGATTTTCTTTTCTTGTCATCTGGAGGCTGCTTTCCTTTCTCAGTCAGATGTTTTCACAAATGAGAAACTTGGAATTAAGCCAAGTTTATGGTTATCTTTTTGAATCTTGAGGTCTACTGATGAAAAAGGCAAGGGAGACATCCAGAGAACAACACTTAGAGCTTTTGGTGATAAAAATACTGAGCTCTTTTTGATGAGAATCATGAAAGAGATTTTAATCTTTTGCACCTTTAATTCATCCTGTCTAAACTCATCACCTGTGAGGAACTAAGCGATTTATTTTTTTTTTTTATTTCAGAATTATTATTGGATGTCAGAGAGAGACCTGTTGCTAAATCATGCAAGCTTTGCCTGTACTGTATCTCCAGAACTTGTTCACACTTGACTTACATAATTTTGGTTCATGCTTCATTTATTTGTAATTCAATACACTGCCATGGCTGTCAGAAAAGACAGGTTTTTCTACTTAAAAAGAATAATCAACAATTCACAATCTATAGAAAACATCTAATGCTATTGAACTCTATCAGGACATGTATGCAAACACATCAGAAGGTCTAAAATAGTCAGTTATTAATTCCTTTGTATACATCTCTGTGATGGTTTGGGAGTCCCCCGCGCCCCACCACTTTGTAAAATCACCCAGACTAGAACTCTGCTGGCTGGAAGTTAAGGAATGAAGCTCTATTTACAGCTCAGCACAATATACAAGCAGATATATACACAATATACAGGAATATTTACAGAAATATACAAGTTAAAGGAAANTGCAAGCCTGATAGACAACTGACTTATCTTTGTTTTGCATTCTTATTTGTAAACATCTCAGCAAGCCTATGAGTGAAGTAGACATCACCATTGTTTCTCCTTTCACAGCCTATAGTATAATTTTCTCCATTAAAATATTCTAATTAGCCTTAAACCAGCACAATCTCCTTCGTAGTTGCAGAACCATATGCTTCCCATTTAGCAAAAAAGTCTCCTCTCTTTCTAAGTAGTTATGTTTCGTTTTCCCATAATCTTTATCATTAGCTGGATCAATATGCTTTCACAGGTCTTGCTACAGTAAAAATTTCATTGCCTCTTTGTTTCTCATAAAAAACCCTCAATATTTGTATTTTCTACTCTGCCATGGAAGACTTTTTGTATTTGGCACATTGTCTCTTTGCAATTGCTTGTTACACTGTTACAGTGCTCATCTTAGGAAGATACAATCTAGATTATGTCAAATAAGAGTAGATAACACTCAAGAATGTAAAACCTAACAAATTATTACCTTTGTGTTACCTTTCTTTTTTTTTTTTTTTCTCCTAATAAAGTATCACAACAGTTTGTGCATTACAGATTTACACTGTGTAATGGTTTAGGTAGAATGATAATATGCCTAAACTTGTTATGGTCTACTTGATCTTGAAAAATTCTTTATGGAGGAAATTGTGTCACTTCTTATTAAATCAGAAATATCAATCCATTCTTCACTGTTTAAAAGAAGACAAATACAGCATCTGAACTGATAAATTAATCACTCAAAAGCAGATACATGTTCTAAAAATGCTAACCAATGTATTTTTTGCTTTCCAGATCGTATGTATGGCACGTGTGAGATAGACTGGGCGAAAGCCAACTTCTCTACAATTTACAAGTCCTACATTGTCTCCATTTTTATCTGCTGTTTTTTCCTACCTGTCACAGTCATGGTCTTCTCTTATGTGTCAATTATCAATACAGTCAAGCTAAGCCATGCACTAACAGGACTGGGCGATCCCACAGACAGACAGAGGAGAATAGAGCGTGATGTCACCAGGGTGAGTTTGGATTTCATGTTGTATTGGATTCATCTTGTGAAAGCTCTCTTTCAAAAAATATGTCTTCACAAGAACAGAACAAAATGCGACAGTTGCATTTCATTTCAGTGACAAAGTCTGAACTCAGTGAAGAATATGAGATTTGTTTAAAACTCCTGGCTCATTAGCTGGATAATATTGCTGCTACATCACATGTTAAAAATAATCTAAATATAATTATAGAGCACAAAAATTTGTTTTGGCATATGATCTTTTCTTTCAGAATTTAGGTTACTTCAGAGTACACACAGAAGTTACAGTGGAGTTTTCAATTGATTTACCACTAACTTAAGTCTATCCAAACCCTTCTAAATTCATATAAACATACAGAAGACTGTAGCTATTTTCATTCCATTAGCTGAGGCATTGCTCAAGCACACCACCATGGCAAAATTCCATATATAGCTCTAAGTCTGGTTTGCCACGTCAAAGCAAACCTTTTGCTTGCATGTATTCTCCTGTGAGCCATACTCTTAGGACAAATCTGAATGCTTCCCTTCCAGTCAAGTGTCCAAGCTACAACTTATAACGTATTGTTTCCCTGATGTAGTCTCTTTAGAATAGATCTAAGGTTATTCTTCTGTCTTTTAGGTTTCTATTGTCATTTGCACAGCCTTCATTATCGCATGGTCACCGTATGCTGTCATCTCTATATGGTCTGCCTATGGGCACCCTGTGCCAAATCTTACCAGCATCCTTGCCAGTTTGTTTGCTAAGTCTGCCAGCTTCTACAATCCCATTATTTACTTTGGAATGAGCTCCAAATTTCGGAGGGACATTTTCATCTTGTTCCATTGTGCCAAGGAAGTCAAGGACCCTGTGAAGTTAAAACGGTTCAAAAACCTCAAGCAAAAACAAGAGCCCTCTCAGAAAGGAGAGAAGTATGCAGGAGAAATGCATCCCGCACCAAGCCCTGATTCTGGAGTGGGAAGTCCAACCAGCACCCCACCTCCAGCAAACAGGGAAGTGTATTTTGGTGTTCTTGATACAGCATCTAATAACCCTGATATTGAATGTGATAGACTTTAAGTTTTGAGGTCACTCTGTGTTCAGGAAGACCTTCTTCAGATCAGTGCTTGAGTGATTTCCTAACTCCCAGTTCAGCTGTTCCTTACTGTAGCATTGATGACTACACAGCTCCAGCAAATCAGATGGTAAAGTGATATTTTCTTTCTATGTAACTACAAAACATTATGAAGAAAATTACTATGTGGGCAACATATCCAGTGCCAGAAACATTTGATTTTCGCATGCATGCAGGAAAAGGAAGGCTGATGTGTGAAGAGCAGGCATTAGCTAGCAAAAATAACTATAAAAAAAACTATTGCTTAGGAGATTGCACTCCCAAATATGTTATTTTACTCTTCAGCAGTTCCAGTTATAGAGGATTGTTTTAGCCGTGTGGTGCTGCACATGTTGTAAGAGAAGATGGGATCCATTAAGTTTGCTGTGGGGCTGCTGCAGTTCCAACAAGCTGTGAGCTGGTAGGCAGAGCTGGGTGCCCTGTGGGGCACTGAGGCATGGCCACCACAGGTCCCTCAGGCCCCGTGCATGAAGGGTGTGTGTCTAGTCTCCTGTGCCTGACTCTGTCCATGTCTATACAAGTGGTAGAAGTTCTAGATTTCAACATAGATTTCAGCATAGTCTGAACAGTGGCTTCATGCCTCTTCATCTGCAGAATTATTTCAACCTTCCCTGACCTTCATGGTAAGCAGGGCCTGGATGTAGCATTCTGATTCAGGAAAGCTGGCCTTTAATTTTACCGATCTGTGTCCACACTGGTTGGTTTTCTACCTGGCTTTTAAGATGGAGCAAGAAGCACTGTACAGGTAATGAAACCAAAAATGACACTAAGGTTTTAAGAGTACTGATGAGGTATGTCATCAGAGCTATTTATAAAATATAATTCAACACTTCAGTGCTGCTTCTACAGAAAGTCTTTTACCACCCCATGGGTAAAAAAAATTACTTTTAGGTTAATATAACTAAGTAGCAATTAAGGATAATTATTTAAATAGCAAAGCTGTAGGCTTAAATTAGTATCAAGACTGTCAGATGTTTTAAGATCAAATTAATCCACCAAGTTTATTTTACAGAATCATAGTGAGGAGACATATCTTCATAGTTCCCCATTGAATACTCAGAGACTTCTGTAAAAATGTCTCTCTATTAGGTATGGAAACCGTGGGGGTTTTTAGTGCTGTTTGCAAGTTAAACAAGGGGGGGAAAAGAGAAGAAAAAACTCCAACAACATTGGTTGCTAACCTCACTGCTATTTATGACATTTTAGAATCTCACTGTCCAAGTGTGCAGAAATGTGGTTGTTTTTCAACAGCATGCTTTTCCAGATGTGTTTCTTGGGAAAGTTACAAAGATGGAATGCCTTCATTTCCCCTATTACTCTATTTGTTTTGAGAAAATCACCTGTGTTTTGAAGTTGAAAACAAATAAACATTATAAGCAACACTGGGAAACTGTTTTCTTTCATGGCCACACATCTAAACTACGAGAGTATTCATTTCACGGAAAATTTTGAGGTATGGGTGCTATTTCATTAACATAAATAATTGGAAGCAAATAAGGAAATGTTTGTTTCCAGGTAAAAGTGCATACCATAGCTGCAGAAATAGATGAAATCATTTAGAGCAAAACCCTTTCACAGCTGAATGAAGCTAGGTTGGCTTAGCTAGTGTCCAGTTTTGAAACTTGTAGATGTAGAAGTTCCACCTTGGAAACCCTGCTAAGACTGAGCCTTCTACTGCTTGAAGTTCTTGGTTTTCTCTGTGAATAAAAAGGAGTGCTATGCACCCCTGTCAGTTGCAGCTCTCAAGAGGTACCCGCAACTGCAAAAGTGTTAGATGCTGGCCCCATATAGCATCCATGCCAGATTAGATTTTAATTGGTGTTTCTGCTAATTTATGGATTTCTAGGCAAAAATCTTGCCCCTGTTGCATTGTAGCAATGGTGTACATCTGCCAGATGCAGACTCTGACACAGAAAAATGTGAAAAGTGCAAGGAGGAAGGCTGAGCCGCAAGGCCGTTTCCAAGACTGCCACCAAACTCCAGCTGAAATCTCTACCAGTTCATATGCCATTGAGCATGTAGGTAAAGTTAAACTGAAAGAAAAGGGATTAGTAAAAATGAGCCAGAATAGGAGCAGACCAGAGACAAAATGTAATAAGGGAAGAACCAGATGAGCAGGGAAGCAAGGGGCCAGGAGCCAAAGGATTCATACATGCTGAAAGACTACTAGAAAATTCCAACAGCTTGAAAGTCTTTTCTGGACCATGGCAGACCTCCAGCCTGCAAAGCCTACAGGTACAGTCCTTTGTGGATATAAAGTAATACCATGAAACTGCATAACTGTAGAGCAGAATGTCTAGTTTAGCAGATTACACAGAGGAAAAGAGGATGGATACTTGTGTAGGCACCAACCAGTGCTCCAGGTAACAGTAACAGCAGGAGCACATTTTTCACTGAAGTTACTCAGAATAAAAGGCTTACAACCCTAAAGCACCAGTGCCATGTAAGGCCACCTATGACACCAGCAAGTGACTGAAGGAAGAAAAACCATTCAGAATCCATCACTGCTGAAGAGCAGGTAAGGGAACATACTTCAGTATTTCAAGTGTGTGAATCAATACAAATCAATTTGTAAAACACTTTGCCTGTGTCTTGCATTTCCTCCCACTGTCTCTGCTCTCAGGCATGCCTGGACAGTGCTGGCCCCTACTGTAGTCTCCACAGGTGGGAGTGCCTGGCAAGCCCACACTGCTGATCAGCAAGAATCAAAGATCTTGGATTCTTGAGGCAGTCAGCAAGGTTAGACACAGTCTAGATATGCTGAAGGGGAAAGATGGAGTGTTTTTTTCATTTAGTAAGAATGAAGTATTTACAAATGCATTAGTAACAAAAGGAGGACCAGAGAAAATCTCCATTCCTTAACGGATGAAGGGGGGACATAGTAATGGAAGACAAGTGAAAAGGCTGAGGTACTTAACAGCTTCCTTGCCTCAGTCTTTAAAAGAAAGATTGGATATCCTTAGGGCAGTTGGGCTACTGAGTTGGTAGAAAGGGACAGGGAGCAGAATATCCCTCCTGTAATCCATCAGGAAGTAGTTAGTGACCTGCTGTGCTACTTAGACCCTAACAAGTCAATGGGTCTGGACAGGATTAATCCTGTCTTGTCCTGTGCTTCAGGAGCTGGCAAAAGAGCTGGCTAAGCTGCTCTCCACTGTTTATCACTGGTCCTGGCTAACTGAGGAGGTCCCAAATGACTGGAGGTTGGTCAGACTGATGCCCATCCACAAGAAGGTCCAAAAGGAGGATCCAGGGACCTATAGGCTTGTCAGAATGACCGCAGTGCCTGGCAGGGTTATGAAGCAGCTTATCCTGAGTGCTGTCAAGCAGCATCTACAAGACAACCAGGGGATCAGG
>VWYK01045800.1:0-18590 GCA_013399775.1 Semnornis frantzii | reverse complement strand
GCCCAAACCCCACCTGTCTCCAACCTCTGTTCAGGGAGCTTTAGAGAATGAGAAGGTCTTCCATCAACCTCCATCCTCCAGGTGAAACAACCCCAGTTCCCTCAGCTGCTCCTAATAGGATTTGCGCTCTAAACCCCTCACCAGTTTTGTTGCCCATCTCTGAGCCCACTCCATCACCTCAATGTCCTTCTTGTATTGAGGGCCCCAAAAATGAACCCAGTATTCAAGGTGTGGCCTCAACCGTGTCATGCCCAAACACTATTTGCCATTTGACTCCCATTTGGTGAGCCTGTGCACAATATAATTTGTTGCTATTTTCAATCCCTCTATTTTACAAGACTGAACTACTCATGAAGATGGGTGTCCTCTCCTTTCCTCTGCTCCATTCTTCTATTTTATCCTTTTCCTAAAACACAGCAATAATGTTGCAGACTATGTACTTAAGAAAGTTTCCTAATAAAATTGTTCTCCCAATACCAACCAGCTTAATTTTTTTTTCATATTCCTTTAAAATATTTATATTTTGAAGATTCTTTCTAACACATGAGGACATAAGACAAAAGTAATTGGCAGCTTGAAAAATCAGCCATAGTTACTCTCTGAACTGAAAAGGAAAGCTGGCAGGTGCCTCATCAGCAAGCATCCAAGGGTCTCCATGATTAAGCACTTGAGTGCACATCAGTGCAGATGAGAGGATTTAGAGGCTTAACTTCTTAATTTTTTTAAATTTTTTTTACTCCTAATGAACTAACTTTAAATCTTTAATGACTCTTAGAAAGCTATTGAGTATATAATTTTTTAAAATGGTATTTCAAGAAAAAAAAAATCAGCATAATCCACTTTTTCATTTTCTTACCCACTTCTTTGCTTCATCTGACATCATTGCTTACCTCATCTAAGTGCAGCTGTTTGGAAAAAGATTTTTTGCTCTTGTGTATTCTTGACTTGTCCAGTGACACCACATTATATAAAATATTTCAAAAATTGTTGAATCATGAAAGTCTGAAAAGATCTCTAAGATCATCAGGTCCAACAGTTAACCCAATGCTGCCAGGTCACACTAAACCATGTCCCTCAGTGCAATGTCTGCATTTTTTTTTAAACATTTCCAGGGACAGTGGTTCCACCACTTCTACAGACAGCCTCTTCCAGGGTTTGACAACCCCTTCAGGAGAGAAACCATTCCTAATATCCAACCTAAACCTCCTAGAACAGAACTTGAGGCCATTTCCTATCATCTTGTCACTTGTTACTTGGAAGAAGAAACAAGTTCTCATCTTGCTCTTGCCTTGTTTCAGGGAGTCGTTGAGATCAAGAAGGTCTCCTCAGCCTCCTTTTCTTCAGGCTAAGCAACCCCAGTTCCCTCAGCCACTCCTCACAAGATTTATGCTTTAGTCCCTTCACCAATTTTGTTTCCCTTCTCTGAACAAACACCAGCACTTCAATGTCCTTGTAGTGAGGCTCAAAACTGACCCCAATTTTGAAGATGTGGCCTCACCTGTGCCAAGTGCAGAGGGAAAATCCTTGACCTAGTTGTGCTGATACAGACCAGAATGCCATCAGTCTTCTTGGCCACCTAGACAGACAATTCTGTAGCTGCATAGGACTGCTCATTATGCACTGTAAACCTAAACATGTTCTTCAATCCATTCTGAATTCTAATGAATAAACTGAGGGACAGGAATGTGATTTCTCCATTCCTTGCATTAAGGTATTATACCTGCAGCCAATGAAGTGAGGATCTAATCTGAATCCTCTAAAAGGCCAGTGAAAATATTAACTAATTTTAATGATTTTAACACTGGAGCCTTGTAGGTATCTCTGCCAGGGTGAAAATACTTTGCGAGAGAAATAAAAATTCTGACACTGGTGCATATTCTGAGACCTTGGTGCCAGCACCAAACATGAATAAGAAACCCCATGATGAATAATATTTCTACACAAGATAAGTTATCAACATGCATCCTTTAAATGCTATTGAAAACTGCAAGGGGGAGTCTATATACAACATATTCTTTCTTATGCAAAACAGTCTCATTTAAAAATAAAAGTATATAATAAAATAAACTTGTATAGTGAAATTGATGCTCAAACTGCCATTGAACTGAAGCTCCTACCAAAGAGGATACCCCACTAGCCACATGTTTCTGCTGCAAAATGCCTCACTGAAACCAACGGTACAGTTTCGCACCAGGAGTCTGAGCAGTAAAAAGCATTATCTGATACTATTGCATAGTAAGGTGGAATCAAATGCAAAATATGCCATCAAAACTGCCAGCCACCCCTTAGAGTGTATCTAGGCACACATTCATATGGGAGATGCCTGCTATCCTTCAGTCTATCCTTTTACAAACACAACAAGAACAGAAGCAGCAGAGTCCCATCATACATAACAACTATCGAGAACCTTTGGAGCTGTACCTGGTGTAAAACTCTGGGTTATATGCACAGCATGGCAAAACCCAGTTACCAGCTGATGGAGAAAGAGGAAGGTCACTGAAGATATCAGTGTCCCGCTCACAGCAAATCTGAGGAGAGATCTAACCTGCCTTCCCTCCCCTTGGCCCTGCCTAACATGGCATACATCCTCAGCATCACGTAGCCCAGTGATCAATGGTCTCCTCCCTACACTGCAGCTGGTCTGCTTACAGGGTGGATGGGAGAGAACATTTCACATGGTGCAAGGGAACCTGTGCCAAATATGTATTGCCACTAGAAAAGCACAGCAGATGGGCCAGAGCATCTGCTTTGCAGCATACATACAGTGTGGCTTACATTCAGTGCACTTGACTCCTCAGGCTTCCTCCTCTAGTTTAGGGGAAGATTTGAGCCGTGTTGGTTATTATGTAGCTTCAGAAACAAGCCTCAGAAGCTCCACAAACTTTTCCCATTACCTTCAGTCCCATCTCAAGTCCCGTTCAGACAGGAAGAAGAATTACCATGAAGAAATATAATAGAAAGAGCACCCAGGCTTTGAAAGAAGCAGAACTGCTCATGAGGCACAGCAAATTTTCCTCACATAATTACTTTTCTTTGATAGTTTTTCTTCTTTTCAATGAAAAAAAAAATCCATTCAGTCAGAGTAATTAGATTTCATTTAATAAAACATTAAGGGCTTGATTTTGAAGGGGGAAGAAACATGGGAAGGAAGACTAGCTCTTTTCACAAAGGTGGAAGCTGAGCACACAACAGCAACTCAGTGTTTTTGGAAGCCCACCCCACTGGGAGCTTCAGACACTCCCAACTCATTCCTACCCCACAGACACACAGAATTTTCTACTGACTGGTCACGTTTTCATCTGTTGACAAGCCTGGAATGAAGTGGTGCTCCCAAAAAGTAGGCTACAAATGCGAAGTCAAAGAAATTGTATGTCACAGATCATCAGCCGATCTAATTATTTGGCTGAGACAATGTAACATTTCAGTAGGAAACCAGTATTTAATTAGGGTGGTATGAGCAATCTAACCAGAAATAATGAGAATGCAAACAAGTGCCATGTATGGGTATAATCTTTACATAACAAACAGCAGTTTCAATAGTACAAGTAATTTATCAAAATTTTATCAAACTACATCAGAAACAAAAGAACAAGTAAAGTTGTTCTTGAAAAAAGAAATGCACTTTTTGCAAGGCTGAAGCCTGGAGAAACCTGAAAGAATTGTAGATTAGTGGTCGAGTCATCCCAAAAGTACTTAGAGGTATGCAATGAGGAAGGAGCCAGAAAAACACAGGAAAGAACACATCAAAAATCAAACTCCTGAAACACTTTATCTCATTTATCCCATGTTCACATCTGAAAAAAACTTCTGGGAAATAAAGTGACAAAATTTCAGCCACATTAATTGGGCTGGTTGCCAACTTTGGTCTGCAGGCTGCCTTGGTCTGGAGGCTGTAGACTAGTCATTCTCACTTAAACTACAGGGAAAGTAAAATTAATCTACCTTTGGCTTCGCTGTTCTCAGGCTCAAAGACTGGGTTTTACCCATGAATTCCATCTATTGTGAGCTACAAAGCTCCTAAGGAGCCAGACCTTCCTCAGCATTCCTTGGTACCACATCACCAAGTCTCCTGCTGTGATCGGGTTGAAGAGCTTCCTCTGGTCCCTATCTTCTAAGGCTCTTTGATTTCCTATCACTGTCCCTCTTTTAATTCTCAAAGTTAGATCTTGCTCTGTAAGGAGCACGCAAGTTGGTTGCAACTTGAGAAGAAAGTGAATAAACAGGATTGAATTCCTTGTTCCGAGATGGAGACAGGATCTGAGATTCGAGACAGTATGTCATAGAGAAGCTGTCTGGACAGTGGATGGGGGAAAGAGGAAAGAAAAGAACTGTGAGTGCAGTAAGGCACCTTGTTCTTGATTTTCTTTGCAGGTAACACCTCATCCTCAGAGGAGTCACACTCCGCTTGCGCTTGTGCTAAAAAGAATTGGATCCTTTAGCATTGCCAAGTTACAACAAGCAAGACAGATGAGGTGCTCAGAAACAGCAGCATTTTTTGTGTACAGTATCCAAGCAACCTGCTGAGGAACACTGACTGTGCTACTTTTAATGTATTAAGATGGCAAAGGTAGGGAAGAAAGAGAGAAAAGAAAGCTAGCAGAGTCTGGACTCCCACTGGAAGCTTCAGCCTATTTCAGAGAAAATGATGTAGCCTGTCTGACAAGAAGACACAAGATCAAAGTGTGAGCAACCCAAAGGAATAATTGAATTAACCTGATAAAAAAGCTCTGAAAGGTAAACATCCTCAGAAAGAGAGTGAGGCAATTCCAATTCATTGTTTTTTTATAGAACAGTTACATGTTCCATTTCCCATGTGCCAGCATCACTGAGGTGTTTTCTGAAAGCCAAAGACATTGAGAAGAATCCACTGGCTGAGAACTTGAGACATCAACCAGTCTGAATCCTCAGAGGTGGGCTTCTTCCTTCCTAGCACTGTGGACCATCACTGCAAGCTCTGGACCAGTGCTCCTGGACTTGAGTTGCATTCTCAGATGCCTTTTCTCTGTGTTGTGGGTTTAAAGAGCCGATGGAATGAAACTCTCAAATGAATTGGAGAAAAACAGAATTATATTTGGAGGGAGAGTTACAGACAGAAATTACAAGGCAGATACAAAATCCACAGCAAACCCCCTTGAATTTTCCCCCAACCCAAAACTGGGTCTATAATCCCCAGCGCTCCAATCCTCCCCCCCCTCCCGCCAATGCCTCTGCCATTCAGGAGGCCTAAGCACAGCCCCTGGAGGTCTACCAGGCCTACTCCTTACATGTTTGTCCTGATAAAGCAGCTCCAGCCAGGCACAAGGCTGAAAGGGGAGGGAAGGAGAATGAGCTGGCCTTGCTGTGAGTTTATGAAGACACAGCAGAACTACAGGATTGAATAACAATCTTCTAGTCCCTAGAGGATTTTTAACCCTATAGCTCCCAGCCTGGGACACTGCTCATGTGCTATGTTTCTATCTATTCATACAAAACGTGTATTATACAGAGTGCAAAAATAAGTGTTATTCACATTCAAGATACGAACCTCCTCTACTCTCAGGTACTCTTCTGAATTGATGCAAATGCCTTTAAGTTCCTCACAATAAATTAGAAACATGCAGCTGTGCACTTGTCTAGGTTCCCCTCATCTTAAAATCACTGATACTTTACTATAGCAAGAGGGAGTTTGTCATTTGCCTTAAATCATCCTTGGCTTTTAGTGTCAGTGCTCATTTTGCACAGCTGAAAATGGCTCAGTTGTCCTAAGAGACAGCTATAGTCATGATTTCATTTACAAGTGATTTATTTCTATAAAGTACATAAAAATCATTCTGACCAGATGGGTTTAGTATTCCAGTGGTGCAGCTACAGAAATAAAAGAAGAGATCATAATTTCTCTAAGTAATGAAAAAGAGAATCTCATTTTATAAGAACTATGGATAAACTACATGGAGGTTTTCTCCTATTTTTAAAAGCTTCAAATAATCAGATCATTGAAGGGGGTGGAGGCAAAGATCACTGCATCAGGTTGGACTTGCTATCCATCATGCCTGATGTCCCATGTGAAGCAATCAATCCTTCATGATTAAAAGAGGAATTCCTTGCCTTCTACCTAAACCAAACAAATCTTCACATTTCACTGCAGGTTTCAATGCACCAAACCATGAAAGAATGTTGTGTTCTGCCTTTGAGATAACAAAACTAGACTTTGGGCCATTTAAATTATCTAAATGCTTCATTCTGACCCCTAGAGTTAATTCAAGTAACTTAAAATTCACCCATTTTACTCTCCTATCCTTCAGTTTCCAAATCAGCTTTTTAAAGCTTTTCAGCAGTCACTGAAATGGAATAGAAGTTGACAACAACAGAAAATGTTCTTTCTGGCCTGAAAGAACTTCCACATCTATGCTAGCTTTGCTAAATCAGGAAATTTAGTCCCTGGTCTCAGATCTCTCAGGGCCATCATTACCCAACACAGTCTAATGTTGCAACTGTTACACCATAGTGGACTCTACCGTCTTCAAATCATTAAAACCATACTATTTTTCTTAAGAGCTCAGAAGTTTAGTGGAGGAAATCAGTAAGTAATTATTCATGGTCTACTCTGCCAAAGGCTCATGGTGAAGGCCTGGAAAATTTCCCAGCCACAAAACCAAAAATATTTCTCTTACAATAGAGTCAAGCATTTGTCACCAAGGCTCCTCATTTCCTCTAAGCTGGTTTCAAGTTAAAAGGTGTCAGTTTGACACCATATGCAAAGCTGCTAGGTACCTAGATAGGAATTTAGCACTTTTATTCCCTGCAGACCCAAGAAGTACACATGAAGGTTGGAACAGATGGTGAGGAAGTCAGGAAACGTATGTTTTTGTCTGGACACCTTCATACTATGAAATGCAAGAAAACACCTTTCCTCTATCTGTTTCTACAGCTCCTTACAGCTCCATGTTTTGTATTGTTTCCAGTTTGGCACAAAAGGAGAATTCATTCATTTTACTTCCCTGCTTTTCACCGAATAAACTGGTCCCACCTCGCTGGGTGAACTGAGTGTGCTCTGTCCCCACACTCTTGCTTTTCATCACCCTTGAGAGACGTCATCAGCAACCAGGAAAGGAATTCTGCAGCTATGTGCAGTGCCACATTGAATTCTCTAGCTACTTCATAATATTGCAGATAGATAAAAATGGGAGCAGGCAAATCAGAGATTTTGCTAGGTACTGCTTTATAAGTTTGAACAGCTCAAACACCAAACACAGAGAGGCCCAAAAAGCATACAAGCCTTCTACTGGGAGAGAAATAGCGAAGCTAGGAAGGGAAGGAATGCCATTTTTTCTAAACTATAAATGTTTTACTTTGAATGAGATAAAAACTTTTTCAAAAAAAGCTGCCTTTGCCCCCAAGTTCTGCCTTCATCAGAATGGATCATCTTGACAAGTGCACAGAGCCATGCTTCAGAAACACCAGAACAGCAACACTCAGTTTCCCAACTAAAAACAAACATTCTTAATGGCTATGAGGGGATTTCAGAGGCAAAACTCTTTGGAAACATATAACTCATCTTAATGTCCCAGTTGTTTGGGATACAGTTAGTTTTCCACCACCCAATCAGTCTACAAATGGTCATAGACAACTAACTCCTTCTTCCTGGAGACCAGCAAGCCACCAAGCCAAGCACACTTCCGTAACTCTAGGTTGGCTGGCGAATTCTGTAATTCCAGGGATATTTGAATATGCAGAACTGAGCTCCAAAGTCAGATTGCATTCTAGCTGGTTCTGCAAAATCTGAAGCCTTCCAATGGGTGAATTTCAGCTGAAGAGAAGCCTCTATTCATCAGAGACCTGTTATAGGAGAGATGCTCTAAAGCCTAAATTCAGCAAGGTACAGAGAAATCCAAAGAAGAGCACATCCTAAATCGTCATGAATATTTGTGACTATGGACTACTGTGATAATACTGAAACTCGAGAAGGATTTATCTTCTCTTTTCACCACAGTTTCTAGGAAAACTCATGCCTTTAGCAGCAGTAATTATAACTTCACATATACTTCAAGCATGGGACAGACATCAAAATTATTTGAAAGTGACAAGATCTTTTTACGTGGATATATCTCTGCCTTGAAATTTAAATATCTCTAAGAATCACTTAAGGACTCAATGATCATTGCTCTTTCTTTTATTTGCTGCCTGAAAGGAAGAAGGTGCAACTTAAAGATTACTCACAAGTGTGTGTTACTCATCACTATCTGGATGAAAAAATTCTGTTGATCACTTTTTGCTGCTGCTATATGAGCAGCTGTGACATTTTCTTCACGTTGTATGGAAACAGACTTGGTGATGAGGACTTCTGAGTACGAGATGCCTAAGAAGCTTTAAAAAAAACATGAAGTAAAGGGAGTAGATATTTCTCAGCCAGAAATAAGTTTCCAGATGAAAGTTTCTGTCTGCATTGAAAAATATTTTGACTACCTAAATCCTAAATGAATTGTTCACAATATATATTTTTTTAAGATTTATTCCCCAGAAAAAGTCAGCTTTCAATTCTTCATTGGTGCCTTTTGACAGTCTAAAGGTAAATTAAAAGTATTCCCTATGATGCATTAAGGTAGAGTACAATTCTTTATGCTCCAGTTACTGGAAAGACCAGAGAAGTGGAAATAACTGAACTAAAAAATTCTATGAAATATACAGTTCCTTTAGCTCCATAACCTGGACAGCTTTTCCAAAATCACCAGCTTCAAAAGCTTTTAAAATCCTAAGAAGAATAGAAGATGATATTTGGAGAGTGTTTTGATAAGCTGCACTGCAGTTATTATGCCTAAGTCTTCTTGCAAGCCTAACTGTTTGTTTGACAGGTAAATTTTTAATGCCTACCTTAAGAAAAGAGCTTATTGCACAGAAACAAAATAGTCACTGAACCCAAAAGCCTCAAAAATATAGAAGATAAGAATTTTTTAAAACTAGTTGTTATTCACAATGACAAGAGGCAATGCTTGCTGAAAACTGGTCACACAAAGAGGCAGGTTACAGCAGAACCCTCCTCTCTCATTACTCTCCTCCCTCATTTATTTGTGCCCTACATAGAATCATATAATGGTTTGGGTTGGAAGGGACTAATAGTCCAACCCCACTGCAGTCAGCAGGGACATTTTCAACTAAATTGGGTTACTCAGAGTCCTGTCCTGGAATATTCCAGGGACGAGATATCTACTACCTTTTTGGGCAGCCTGGCATATGTCTCACTGCTCTCAGTGTAAAAATGCTCATTTCTGTCCAAATCCTCCATTCTACTCTACATGTTGCTACTTTATCTTGAATAAATAAATAAATAAACAGTTCCTGCTTTATCCTTCTTTAGAGAGTATTTGTCAGTAGTAAAACAAGTCTGTAAAGTAGTTGTCTCATTGTTCTTTTTTTCAGGCACTGGGACACTTTGAGAAAAGAACTGGAAGTTGCGCTTGAAGAGCAGAGAGCTGAAAATCACTCTACAGAGTAAATGAAAGGCAGAGTTCAAGTGGGGCATGAACATAAATGTCAAACAGAAAAATATTACATTTAGATTTTCTGGGACAAAACAACAACAATAACAAACAAAAAAACCCCAGCAAAACAATGACAGCAACAGCAACAACAAAATCCTCCAGTTGAAAAAGTGCCTGTCGGTATAAAGGTGGGACAAGGTTTTGTGCAATTTATTAGTAATAAAACTGAACATGAACCAAGAATCGACACTGACTATAAGCTAACCAAGTGTATGCGGTAACATTCACACAAACAAAGCCAGCTGTGATTCCAGACTGTGGAGTTCAACACCACTATCACATGAAATCGGGCCCAGGAATCCAGCTACCCATGACCCAGATATGACAAGACTGACAACAAGACATCGTCGCAGTCACTGCTTCCCCAACACAGCAGTGAGATACAGGAAGGGTTCCTAAACAACCAGAAAGATGAGTGAGGGGTTAATATCTCTGAGATGAACAGTAAGAGACACACATCAGTAACTGAGATTTGCCCAGTTGTGTCAAACATCTACAAAGTGTTCACTACACACATAATGCAGCTCAGCTCAGGCTCTCAAGGATCTCAGAAGGTTTATGCTGTGGTAAGACAACACTGAAGGGCAATTGAAAGATGTGTATTTCTCTGTGTATAGCATCATACTTCAGCTGTTATGAAGAAAGTTTAAGTACACTAAAGACATACAGCCTGAACAAGTGAAGGCTGAAAGTCAACAAAACAAGACTGCATAAATTAATTATTTACAATAGGATAAACACCATCATGGAGAAATACAATATACAAAATACAATATAAAGAGAGCTAATGGAATGAGAACAAAGACTCATTTTAAATCTCAGGTAAAGTTTTGAAATCAATAAATACATAATTTCAGGGGAAACAGGTGAAACAGTTGCTGTAATCTTACTGAACTAGACTAAGAAAAACTCTTGGAGGCACAGACTGATAAAGTAATTCTCTTTCTAATGTTCCACACTCACAATCCTTCAGTCTATGACTGTGCTTATGAAAAAGAATGACAAAAACTCCCAATCTCGAAATCCAGAACACATGCATGAAAAAGAATCACTCAAAAATTTTACTTCAGATCTTAGTATGCAAGTCTGAGTTATTTAAAATAAATTTTATTTTATTTTGATTTTATTTTATTTATTTTAGTAGTGTCATTGCATAAATAACTTCTAAAACTACACATCTATTCACTGATGATTGGCAGCATGCTTGNCCAGGGAGGAGGCATCCACAACCTCCCTTGGCAACCTATTCCAGAGTCTCACCACCCTTGTACTGAAGAACTTCTTCTTAAGATCCACAGAATCACAGAAACATTCCGGTTGGAAAAGCCCCTCAGAATCAAGTCCAACCAATATCCCTACTCTACAAAGTTCACTCTTAAACCATATCCTCAAGCACCACATCCAAATGACTTTAAAACACATCCAGGGTTGATGACACCTCCCTGGGCTTCACCACCTCTCTGGGCAGCACATTCCAATCCATGACCACTCTTGCTGGGGAAAAAAAGATTTCCTAATGCCCAGTCTAAACCTCCCCAGTCACAGCTTGAGGCCATTCCCTCGTGTTCCATCACCAATCGCCTCTGAGAAAAGACCAGCACCAACCCCTCCATAATGTCCCTTCAGGTAGCTGTAGACAGCAATGAGGTCTCCCCTCAGCCTCCTGCTCTTCAAACTAAAGAGGCCCAGCTCCTTCAGTTGCTCTTCATAAGATTTATTTTCAAGGCCCTTCACCAGCTTTGTTGCCCTCCTCCGCACTCACTCCAGCACCTCCACATTCCTCTTTTACCGAGGTGCCAGAAACCGAATAAAATACTCGAAGCATACTCACCAAAGCCAAGTACAAGTGTTTTTTGAACACTTCAAGGGATGGTGATTCCTTCACTGCCATGAGCAACCTGCTTCAGTGTTTTACAAGCCTTTTGGGGAAGAAATTAACGCTAATATACAATCTAAACCTCCCCTGGTGCAACTTGAGGCCATTTCCTCTTGTCCTACTCTTTGCTACTTGGGAGGAGAGAGCAACATTTACCTCACTGCAACCTCGTTTCACAAGTAGCTGTAGAGAGCAAGAAGGTATCCCCTCATCCTCCTTTTCTCCAGGCTAAACAACTCTGGTTCCCTCAGCCATTTCTCATAGGGCTTCACCAGCTTTGTTGCCCTTTTTTGGACCTGCTCCAGCGCTTCAGGACCAAAAATGAACCCAGCCCACATGATAAAGAGGACTATATGATGAAGAGGAACATATGTACATATGATAAGAGGAATAGAGTGTCTGAATGTCTTTTAAGAAATTATTTTTTTCCATTTATGCTTATGTATTTTGTACTGCATATAAGCACATAACATTACTATATTGTCAAAAACATTATGTATTGTGATAATTTGCAGAAACACAAAGCTTATCCAAGAAACTGGAGACCTACAATATACAAAGCAAGCTGGTGGTATAACAATGACAACTGTTTGGAAACCAAAAGGCATTTAGTAATGCTGGCTTCTTATAAGTAGCTTACACAAATTTTCACAATACAATAGTGTATTTTCCCTTTTGCAGAGCAGGAAACAGAGCTAGAGGCACAAAATTACTTCCTGAGAGTATCTGACCTGGCCTACAGTAAAACAAAGATGCACTATACACCAGCAGTGCCCCCACTGCCAGCCACAACAGAAAGGCCAGGGACTGAAAAGGAATTAAAATTATTGTTGCGAATTATAAGGAAAGCTGAGAGTGGGAAAGTTGCTGGAGACTAGAGTGGGTCAGAATGTACTGCTCTTTTTGAGCCATAATGCTCTGAAGGTTGTTGTGAAAGAGAAAATTTTTCACATATGACAGCCTTTTGGAGACTACACTTAGGGCTCCAAGTCCTTTTTTGGCCTGACTCATTATGAATCAGAGAGCTCAATCTTCTGTGGACCTCCTACTCAAAGAAAGTCTGGGCTAAATAGAATTTTTGAAACCATACAACATTGAATAGTCTCTGCTTTTAAAGAAACTTTTTCTTTTTTCAAAGAAATCCATATTGAAAAATCAGAAGTCCTTTTTAAAAAACACTGTTGTTGTCCTCAGACCTCTTCAGGCCTGCTTCATGAATTTTTGGGTGCTTGAATTTCTGTCAAGTAGCTTGAAAATCCTGCTCTGTTTCCAGCTCTAAATCTGTCATCTTTCATAAGCACTGAATCCACTGTAAGGTTAAATAATTATAAAGAATGTGTTCACAAAACAGGTAGCAATATGTCCCACATCATAAAAACTGATCAGTCAAGTTTTAAGCAGCATGGACAGGCACGAGCCAAAATGCCCAATTAAAATGTTCTACTGAAATTCCACATCTTCCTCAAAGACAAATTCCTCATCTCCAAGACCTTTTCACAAAGAAAAAGCCTTTTCCTGAGAACCTGCTTTACAGCAAGACATGAATACAATTTAGAGGAAGATACTTTGCACATTATAATAACTGAGATATTTTTTTTCTTGTTGCAAAGGTAGTTGTGGTTTACCAGAATGAATTTCAAGTCCGATACAATAATTTATTCTGTCTGCATGGAGCTTGAGGGAATTTTATATGGTCGTGTTTCCTCTATGAGGCTTTCCTGTATAAATAAGTAACAACTGGACCCATTGTGTTTATATACTTCTAAAAGAAATTTACTGACTACAGGAATATCCAGAATCTTTAGGTAATTTACTATGTGTCAAATGCTTTGACAAGCCCATTGCTCCTGTCACCAGACAAGTTAGTTTGCACTCTTCATAAGCCCATGCAATTAAATTCACATTTTCTCAGTGGAAAGAAAGTGAATTTGCCCAGTTCAACCCTGTAAGGAGCATCTTGACCACTGCATCTCACCTGTCCAAATCCATATGGATCAGCAATAATTCCTGCTGTCGATAATAATCTTCAGTGTGTTTTTATTATCATGTGGAAAATAAACTATTCTGGGAGTTACTCCTGTGCTACATTTGTGTCTAGTAATTTCTGTTAGATCTGCATAAAACAATCTGTACTACAGGGCCAAAGAAATAAAAGTCCTGCATTTTAACCTAAATTAATGCTTCTCTGAGGAAGCAGGACAAAGTAACAAGCTTGTTACCTTTCATTCATGATTACCAAATCTTTCAATTGCATTTATTGCTGCTTCTGTATTTTCAAGTGTATTGAAATACTGACTCTGCAGCCCAGCCCACAGCTACTTGAAGGAAAGTAGCATTACATCTGGAGCAGAAAAAAAGACTAATTTTCACCACCTTAACCTCTATGGAGAAGCCAGAGGCAAGGAGTGGTCTCAAAAAAGGAGGTCAAAACAATCCATTATCCCACAAAAATACAGTATAAAAATACATTAAAGAACAGTTACTGTGCCAGCAGGGGGGAAGGAACCATGAAAACAATTGCACAGTCCTTGCCTGTATTCTTTTGTCAAAGAATATCCTCAAATGGTCTCAAGAAATGAAGCAGAACAAACCCTTAGAGAAACATAACACTCATTAAGCAACTCTATTTCAAGAGCGAGTGAGAGGTTGTTGCAAGCAAATTGTTCTTTGCATCCACTTTTGGGACACTCACTACCTGTTCATTTCCTCCATCTTTAAACCCAGGAAAGACTTGGAGGTACTCTAGAAACAGCAGCCTGCTGATATCGAAGCCTGCAGCCATATGACCTTAGGCTGTGATCCCATAAATTGGGTAAGGTGAGGCTAGGTCATGCTAAGGAAATCCCATACCAGTACTGTGTAATTTTCAGTATGCAGTGACCTCAAGTGCTGCAGAAGAAGTGCATGAAGCCAGGCGTGGGGGCTGGGTACCCATAAACCTTCCTTTCTGCTCCTACAAAATGGGAAATGACCAACTAGTACCCATCTGGCACTAACATATTTGTGCAAGCAAGCAGCTATGTGCAGCCACAGCTAATGGATGCACAAAGGCCCAGGCTCATCACAAAGAGCCCTCAGCTGCCCCATGGTATTTCCTAGAGGGAAACAGACCTGATGAGTTGGTTGCCCGTGCTCTCAGCTGACTACTCACCACCAAACATAAACGGGTTCCAGGTGTCTCTTATTAATCACTTCCGAGTCTCCCAGAGCCTGCTCTGGTCTGGGAACTGCCTTTGATCCCAGGTCTCCTCTTTCTGCCGTGTTCCACACCCACAGCTGTCAGAGGAGGTGACTGGCAGTGGTGGTCTGCTTATGATGCTGAGGTAAGTCAAGGTGCCAGCCTGGGCAGAGTCAGGAAGGCTTGTTTGGCTTGAAATGTGCTGAGATGGGGTGAGAGGGGAGGGTGCAGTGCCAGGTCGGCCTGTACTGCTGGGGGTGTGGAGAGGAACCCTGTGGGGTGGGCCTGGCTCACAGGAACTGTGGCCATGGGCTTGGTACTGGCTGGAGTTGGTGGCTGTGTGGTGGCAGGGTCATGTCTACCAATTTCTCTGTCTTCTTTGATATACCTGATGCTTTAAAAAGTAATATGTTGAGAGAAGGCATGTGGGAGAGGCCTGTAACTAAGGCAGTGCATGCAGTACACTAGAGCAGTGCTGGTGTAACTTCACCTGCAGAAGTACAAACATTTGCTGCCTTATAGGACGCCATTTGCTGGTCCCAACTTCAACCTGCTGTTCTGGACTGTGATTTTCGCTGGCTTTTAAGATCAAAACTCCAGTTAGACCTTATCGTGGCCTTTCAGTTTTAAAGGGAGCCACAGAGAAAGATGGGAACAGACATTTTAGCAGGGCCCGTTGTGACAGGACAAAGGATGATGGTTTTAAACTAAAACTGGGAGACTCAGGCTAGCTATAAGGAATAAGTTTTTCACACTGAGGATGATGAGACACTGCATGAGTTGCCCAGAAAGGTGGTAGAAGCCTCATCCTTGAAAACATTCCGTTGTTTGGGGCTCTGAGCAACCTGTTCTAGTCCTACTGACTTCAGAGGAGTCTAAGTATTTGACCTTTAAAGGTCCCTTCCAGCCCCAACTAGTCTATGAATTTATGATCAAAAGACTCAGTTTAGACGTTAACAATTTCTTCTTGTTGGAAGAGACTCCATCCTCTTTCATGAGGAAACATTCTGAGCTTGTTGAGCATTCAGAGTTGAAAGCATTGTCTTTAATCTGTCAACTTTTCTGCGTGTGTGCTGCCTTTTCATTTTACCCTGCAGCACATTGTTATTTCCTCTGTCTTTCAGTACATCCTATGAGTAGGAAGCAGCAGACCTGAGGTGCTGGCAGAAGGTGAGGACTGAGGTACGTCACTAACAGCTGGAGCTTCCTCTGAGAGATGGTCTTTTCTCTGGGGCTGGCTGTGGCTTACAGTAGATCATCCTGGAATAAAGTGTTAGCAGCTTTTGCAAAAGAGCATCTTTGTCTTTACCAGTGAATTTTGGAATTTGTTAGTTTTCCTTGTGAGAGTGCAGAGTGCCTGAGAGGTCTGAACAACTTGTTGTTCTCCCTTCAGTGTCAAGCAGAAGCAGGAAGTCTGTGATATTATTTGTCCTTTCAATTTGTTCTTCATGTGTCTTTAATACATGCATCTCTGTTTTTGCTAGAAAGGACATGATACTGAATAATCTTTTTTTTTTTTTTAAAAAAAATTAAGAAACAAATTCTATTGTAAGGAGAAGTGGGTTATCTGTATGGTTTAGGGTTTTTTCCCTCTTCTGATTCTGATGGATAGGAAAATGGCTAATCTATTGACTACAAAGGGAATTTGCTTCATCTCATGAAGGAAGCTGGATGATCAAACTTTAAGGTGAGTTAGAGATAAGGCTTGGCTTGACCTTCTCTGAGAAAACATCAAGGAATATCAAAGCACCTCCATTTCCTGAAATGGACATCATTTCATTATGTGAAGGTCTCCCAAGCCTGTTATGAGCGCAAACTTCTGCATTGCGGCCACATCCCTGGCAGTCTGTTCCTATTCTCTGATTCAGCTAAGCACTTAAACTGTTTCTAATCCTGTGTTTATCATACTGACCTGAGGCCTTCGTGGGGATGCTTAGTGAAAACATTGCCAATTTTCTATACTCATCTTCTTTTTCAGTATTTCTGAGCATCACGCTGTGTGTGTCTTCCCTCAGGTCTGTAAATTACTCATTGTAAACACCATTTTTCTGACAATTTTTTCTCCCTTTGGTGCCTTGCCCTCCTGCTTTCCAATATTTTCTCAATGACTCTGCTGCTGTGTGTTACTGCGGTATACACAACCGAGCAGTAGTTGCTGCTGGCTGAAACGCCAAGTAAACCTTGGTGAAGTGGGACTAGAAATCCACACTGAAGCAAGACACGAAATTTGCTGTTGGTCACAGAGGTTTGATGAGTAAATTGTCTCTCCAATATGAAAAGAGCCTAGGAATGTACCATCTGGAGAGTGGCATGCTCCCCTGGGAAGCTGATGAGGGAGCATTTCGGAGAGCAGATTTTGACTGTGTGAATTCCTTTCTCCTGTTTTGACTTCGCTATTTGGGAATTTGTTACTGCTTTTCATGCCGTGTCATAGACTTAGTAGCTGATGTCAGGGCCAAACTTTCAGTCTTGGAGGCAAAAGATGTGCAAAGAGGATGAGAGGCTGAGTGGGGGTGAGGAAATCTGAGGTACTTTCTGTGGTCTGCTGTGTTCTCTTTGTGTTTATGAATATATCCATACTGTCTCTTCAGATCTGCAGCAGGAGATTGGCAGGTTTGATGTGAAACCAAATGAGACTGACATTTTGTAGTGGAAAAGAAGAAATCTGACTTCCCAGAGGAAGGTCTTTCCAAATTTCTGCTATGTAAACTTGGTGCGTATGATATACTTTATGGAGCTGAGCACTAGGAACCTTCTTAATTCTAGTTGCTTTTGATAGTCATAATTGTGCTTCAAAAAAGAAATATAAAATAAATTAATAAGCTGAACTATTTTCACTACTGGAAAAAATCTCAAAAGAAAAAGAACCAAAGAGCCTGGTTGGCAGTGTTTTTTCTGTGGCTTTCCTGAACAATAAATTTCATTACAAAGTCTCTATCATTTAGTGCTCTTGGGGTACAGCCCAGTCCACTGGAGGGAAATTCAAATCATCCAGAGTAGTTTAAAGTAGTTTTTTTAGATTTTTTTTTTTTTCTTTTTCCCCTTCTGTCTCTCTCTCTATATATCCTTAGTTCAGGATGAATGAGAACAAGAAACAGTGAAGGGCAAGGTTGGGTGCGTGAGGTCTCAAAAGCTAAGCATGACCTGGCTGCATGAATCATACACTAAAGAACTGTGCGCATTTAAACTGGGTATTTAAAGATGGGAATGATGAGTCTGAGCTAGGAAAATAACTTCAAGGCAGAGTTCTAAGGAGATTTTTGGTTCAATTTTTTTTTTTTTTTGAGCTGCAACAGAATGATAGAAAGCAAGGGCAAGGGGCTTAGGAACAAAGCCCTGGCTGATGGGCTGCAGTCTGTTTCTGACATTTTCTGTGTGGTGCTGTTATTGTTGGTGCAATTTCCTTGTTCAGCAGTTCAGACCGAGATGCATTATGGATAAACAAAGATGAAAAACTGCAGTTAATTGAAAAGACCTTTGTTTCCTAAGAGACCACACTTTAGAGGTTGGTGAGGTTGAAGGCAAAGCCGGGACGTAAGCAGGAGCTGTGAAGCCCATACAGCTGTCAGCTGAAAATGTACCAGCAAGAGAATTAATTTCAGCAGGTGAAATTGGCAGTTGCTCTCCACAGTGAATTTCAAGTCCCTGAAATCTTTTGGCAGTGAAGCCAAACTTCTTTTCGGCATATGTTGCATATTTAGTCTGTCTTGTCTTTTTTAAGTTTGTACTGAGTTTCAGATGTGAAAACCAGGATTAATTCTGAAGGAATAAAATTATTCAATATATCTGCTAATTAATAAATCACTACTGGTACTGTATGAACCTTAAAGGATGCGTTATGTGGATGACATACTAATATAGCATGCTCTAATTGGTAATGCAACTGATCAAACTGCACTGACCCTTACCAGCTATCCAGCCATGTCTGTGAGCAGAAAAGGTAAAGTAAAACATACAAGAGGAACCCTTTTTTTGGATATATAGTATAGTCAAGTGTAGAATATACTGTAGAAATATGAAT
>VWYK01045796.1:0-10105 GCA_013399775.1 Semnornis frantzii | reverse complement strand
GGATTTAAAATACAAAAAAAAGAATGAGTTAAAAAAATTACAACCAAGTAATTGATGGAATAGTTAAACTACTTAGGAAAATACTTAAAAATCTGTGTTAAACAGAGGGATCTGTTTTTTTTTCTTGCATCAGTGTTATTTAGAAGGTATAGGGTTTTCAACACATCAATAATTTATAGAGTCTTTCTGTCACTATCTCAAGTATTGGCATTTTCTGTAAAGCTCCTCTGCGGAGAGTATGTTTTACATTTGCTGCTTTTTTAAAGCTCACTGCAAATTTCAAACTTTTTACACCAAGCTTCCTCTACAAAGTTTACTCTCCCTTTGCTATTTCCAATGTAAAAAAATCATGTGCTTTGTCTATCCTTTGGAGGAGTGCCATGAGTGGCTGAATATGCCTACCTGTAGTGAACATACGCTTTATGAGTGAAGCTTACGCGGGAGTACCAAACTCATGCCAGGCAGTGAGGTAGTGCTTAAATGAGGTACAGTGGAAACCAGTGAAGGCTGCAAAACCTGGTTGAAAATTGAGAAAATATTAATTAGCTTTTTGCCATTGTGGCTACAATGACAGCAGGTATCAATTAGCTTTTGGCTGTATCGGGGAAAACTGGTCCTGCAACAGAGCATAACCAAGCCTCAGTGAGCTCTCCCAGACAGGCTTTTTTCATAGAATTGTGATCTGTTTTGAAGTAGTCATAGCTCAACTGAAAATCTTTCGCGTTTTTTGATATGATGTGTAAGTGGCCTAGAAGTGTCTAATTCTGTCCCTAGGCTAAATGAATCAGAAAGCCTTTGGATCTTTCCTTGCAGTGCGATGTCTCACAGGTAGATTTCTAGCTGTTAACCAGCAGATTGCACCAACTGAAACATGCCCATCAGCATAAAAGGCATGGTTGTGAGTAGAGGCTCTGGGCTGGAGAAGTACAAATGTTGCACTGTCCTGCATAGTACTAGTAAATAGAAAGATTGTATCTTTCCTTTCTGTTGTCTGCTTTTTGAAACGTTATTCTCCTATCTTCTTATTTGGTGTGCAATTAAACTTCTGAGGCCTTGTGAAACAGCCCTTGCTAGTACTTCTATTCCTTTAAAATTTTTCACTCAACATAGTCAGAGGGTGTGCTTTAGAAAGCTGGTTTTGTTGGCATTTTTTACAGCACACTCAGTATTTTTTTTGTAATGCTTTACTTTGAATAATCAAAAGTTATTGCTTCTACATACTGTTACAAGGATAAACTTGTACCCCAAGATTTCTATGCATATCTGACTTTAAAAAGACTTGCTTTAAGAAATAATTTGTTTCTCCATCAATTATTAATTATGCGACTTCAGCACATGGATTTAGGGACTTATTGTTTGATATACATAGAAAAAACTAAAGCAAAGATAGTTTCTTCTTCATAAAGCTTACCATTTAAGATCCCTATTACATCTTGTCATGGAAGGCTTACAGGCCAAAATAGGCCTGAACATGTCCTGGCTTGCCCAGACATGCTCCCCTGCTCTCCCTCTCTCTGTTGTGGGGAGAAGCAACTGTAGGAAAGAGGACAAAGAACCTGGAGCCATTGAGTCTAGGGACCTTAGCTTGCCAAGATTTATGTTACTCCTGTTTACCACAGGATGTAAACAAGGTACATACACTTGGCTTGTGCCTGCCTCATGCAAGGCCTGTTGTCCTAGATTGGCAACTATAGGGTTAAAAAAATCCTCTAGGGACTAGAAGATTGTTATTTAATCCCACAATTCTGCTCTTTCTTCATAAACTCGCAGCAAGGCCAGCTCCCTCTGCTTTCCTCTCCCTCCAGCCCTGTGTCTGGCAGGAGCTGTTTTACTGGGACAAAGGAGTAGGCCTGGTTAGGGGCCTCCAGAGGCTGTGTTTAGGCCTATGGATGGCAGAGTCGTTGAGGGGGGAGGATTGGAGCACTGGTGATTATAGGTTTAGTTTTGGGTTGGGGGAAAATTCAAGGGGGTCGCAATGGATTTTGTATCCGCTTTGTAATTTCTTTCTGTATCTCTTTTCAAATGCAGTTCTTTTGTCTCTCCAGTTTATTTGAGAGTCTCATTCTGTTGTCTTTTAAAAACCATGGCACCTATATTTTCCCAAATCTGGGTAAAGTAAGCCTATAGCTTCACCTAATATGGTTAAACTTGGCTAACTGCCATTCTGATTGGCTGTTCTGTGTCTGAAGGCCCATTAGGTCATGGGCTATATTAATAAAAGAGATGAGCAGGTAGAGACAATGTGCTTTGCTTGCCTGCTGCTGCCACCATTGCCCTCTGCTTCTGGCAGTGTTCTGCCTCACTGCCCTATTGCATTCTGCTATGCCATGCTGAGCTACAAGTTTGCTCTGCTGAATAACAAGCCCTAATACTTTGAGCTTGTATGCCTGGAATCTGCCTTGCTCATGTTTGCCAGGGAATAGGCATAATGGCCTCTATGTGATAGGCCTTCTTAGCCATCATGACACCTGTGCCAAGACCGCACATCTACCAAGACATTCTGCCTACATCTGAAAGTCTCCTGCTAAGATTGGAAGTCTTGGAGGGACACAGATTGTCCATAGGAATCAGGACCAGGTCAGAGATCATCTACCTCTTTCCCCAGCAGCCTGTAAAGCCTGGGAAGAATTACAAGCCTCATTGACTGACAAGACATCGACAGAATTCCTATTTGGGGTACTGTCTGAAACTGTAGCTAGCCCCACGAGTTGAGAAATAGTTTTTGTGAGTAAATACTTAAAACCTCTTGTAGTTCACCAATTGCCTTCTGCCATAAGCTGAAAGGTGCTTCCATAGTCCATCTAGTGGGCAGGCAGTGTATTGACCACAGAAACCTTCTCTTCCAGTTCAATTGAGTTTAATGTTGTATTACTGTTAGTTATTTATTCTAGATGTAGTTATTCCTTGGTGTAATGTTTTTCATGACTGTTGCAAAGAGCTTGATAAATGTAATAAAAAACTTAATGGCTGGGGCAAGAGTCCTGAATATAAAAATTACTAAACAATATTAATTTTGAAAAAATACCATCTCATAATCACTAATTAGTCCTCCATTACACATCTATCTGCAAGATGTGTGGTCTTAGCTTAGATTCTAATTCTAATTGTTGCATTTATTTTCTCTTTTATAATGTATTATTTTGGAATAAAGGCCCTTATACACAGGCTAGCAGATTCAGGTACTGCATTGTGGTTGCTTTGTTTCACTTGGTTGAGAGTATTTCAGTTTTGTTGTTGCTTTTTTTTTTTTTTTTTTGATGTGGGGTTTTTTTTTTGGTGTGTGGGTTTTGGTGGTTTTTGTTTGTTTTGTTTTCACTTGAAACCACTCACTTTATTTAAATTTCCATCAATTCGAAATTTCCTCTTTCCCTGGAGCACAATTTTTCCATATTTTTTCACTCAAGGTACTATTAATACTTTCTGATTATTCAGCAGAAAGTGAAACATGTCTCTTGGGCAACTAAACCTGATTTAATTGGTTTTGGTGTATGGCAAGCTAAATTCAGATCTCCATTTATCAAACCCCAAATCTCTCCCCTCTAAAACTAAATGGTGCACAGGTGAAAAAAAATCATGAGACAAAAAGTCTGTTTGGGACTGTGCATAAAAGATTTTGTAACATTCACAAGGTCACTGCACTGCATGAAATAAAAGAAGGTTGGTTGCTTGCAATCTCCCTCTCCCCCTGACTTCAGTGCTTCTCTGAGCCCCTAGACAGTTATTTCTGACAGCTTTCCAGGTTCCTCTGAATTGGTTTGAAGTAATATTTTTACTTTGTTCTTTGTTTTTCCACTTTTTACTTACTCTGACACAAAGAAAGGAGGGGGTGGGGAGTGCATAAGAATATAAAATATTCTTTTCTTGTGTATCAAAGACAAGCAGTGCATTCAGAAGGTCAAAGTTCCTTCTGTTCCTGAAGAATTTAAATTCCTAGGCCCCTTGAGGTATATGCAGTTGAGTAAGTATCACCTTAAAAACTTTGGTTTGTATTGAAATTTTACACGTTTTCCACAGTTACCCTCCGGTCCCTCTAAATTCTACCTGCTAAGCTTTGCTTACTGGAGACTTGTCAAAATTCAGGACTCTGCACAAAAGGAAACTTGAAAATAAATATGCAAGTTGTAGTTTTACTAATTTGGTGATCTGTAGCAATATTGTGGAAAGGTAATTGGGTAAAATATGTCTTTAAGTCATCAAATTATTGGAGTTTGTAATTCCTAAGGTAGTAAAATAACAAAAAGTAGAACAACATTTAGGTCAATGAATAGAGTTGAAAACTTAATTAACTGGGTGTTTTATGCCCTCATGCAGTCCAGAAGACAAATCATATCCTAGGCTGCATCAAGAGGAGTGTAACCAGTAGGTCAAAAGAGGCAATTCTTTCTCTTTACTTACTCTGCTCTTGTGAGGCCTCACCTCAAAGACTGTCCAGTTTTGGTGTCCCCATTGTAGGAACAACAGAGTACTGTTGGACCGAGTCCAGAAGAGAACACAGAAGTGATCAAAGGGCTGGAGCACCTCTGCTATGAGGATAGGCTGAGTTCAACCTGGAGAAGAGATGAGTCCACAGGGAACTTAGAGCTGCCTTCAAATACCTGAAGGGACCCTACGGGAAAGCTGAGGAAAAACTTTTCATAAAGGTGTCTAGTGACAGTACTAGGGGGGTTGATTTTAATATGAGGGAGAGTACAGTTACACTAGATCTTAAGAACAAGTTCTTCAGTACAAGGGTGGTGAGACTCTGGAATGAATTGCCCAGAGTGGTTGTGGATGCACCCTCCCTAGAGACATTTATAGCTGGATTGGATGAGGCCTTGGGCAACTGAGTCTGAGAGGCTTGAACTCCCTGTGGCAGAGGGGTTGGAGTAGGTGATCTCTGAGGTCCTTTCCAACCTAGGCCATTCTATGATTCTAGAATCATCATATAGAGTGATCAATTAGGCATCTATTTGACAGTGCCAAGGGAATATTCTAAGGTTCAGCTGATCTCCATCTTTGGAGTGCTCCTGTGCAGTAATCTTCTGCGTTATTTTTAATCAGTAATGAAGATAATTAATTACGTGTTTATTTCATTTTAAATTCTTTGATTTGCAACCTAAAACATTCCTACTGACATCTCTACTCTCTGCCTATTACCTTTCAGGACTGTGGGTGGGAGTGGCATTTGGCAGAGCAGAGGAGAAAAGCTAGATTCCAAGGGTCTGTTCTCTGCTCTACTGCTGATTCTCTGTTTTGGGTACTTGATCCCCAAAGCAGTTGTAATCCCCAGCCCCATTTAGCTCTATAAACAACATAAGAAAAACAAATTATGTTCTATTAAGAAAGTGTATTTATGTAGCAAAAGGCAGCCTTCTCTGCCTGCAGGCCAAATACTGGCTTTAAATACAGCCTGAAGCAAATGAACACTGCGCATCTCATATGCGGCTTCAGCAAGTACTGAGCCCAAGGCACACTTCCCCAATACAATCTTTCCTGTCTCCTGTTGTGGAGATCAGTATCTCAATATTGGCTTATAACAGCAGTATATGGCTGCTTTCTGTTACCTTGGTTTCAGCTACTCTGCACCTTTAAGTGAAGGTGACATCTGGCCTGTGTCCCTTGCTTCTTGTTTTACAGGCCAAAGAAATACATGCGGTATTGTGTTGATATTTTGTTACTGCTTACGTGCAAAAGTGCTGTGCAGCTGCAATGACCGGATTAGGAGTTCACAGCAAAATTTTCCATAAAATGAGCAAAGATAGTGAGGGCAGAAAGAACTGGATTTGTTTGAAGTGGCTTGAAGAAGCTTGCCCTCTTAGTGACAATATTGCCTTAGCTTTGTCTGACCTAATGCTTGCACTGATACTGAATTATCACTATTAATTTTCCTACCACAGACAAGGTCACAGTGATCAAGTAATTGAAATAGGTTTATAATCCTGGGTATGCTGACTCCTCGTGCTTAATTATTATTCCAGGCAACTTCTTCGTGACATCAAATACTCATGAAAAATCAATAGTCAAATGCTCACTCTAAGGTATTTGAGATTTTTAGGTAGATAGTTGGATTTTCTTGTTGCATTTTTAAGAAATTTGCCAAAAAAAGTTACGGGAGCATCACCCGACTCCCAATTCAGCACTCCTCACATCAGCTGTTGATAGAGATATGACTGAAGCTGATGCTTTAGTTTCAGGTGCTAACAGAAAGAGTGAAAGGACCAGTACAATGTGTGGGAGATATTGGCAAGTATGATGCCATATTAAAATCTTCTCTGGCAACATGAAATAAAGATGTCTCTTTATTAGTATGGGCGTTCACTCCACCTCAATGAGCTTCTGTCTCAGTTGTGGGAATTCACGAGGCAGGAAATTATAAAATATGCAGTTATTTTATTTCCAGAAAGCCCCGCCCACAACTTTATATAAAATTGGTTAGTTTCAGGTTCGGAAATTTGTTCGGGAAAATCTTCACAAGGATTATTACAGGGAATTTAGTAATTCAGGAAAATCAGAAAGCTTGGAAAAGGTTTGCTATAAAAAATAGCTTTGCCAGACTTACAAATAAAGGCAGCCTGGAGCCTAGGGAACATCTGTCGTACTCACTGCAATGGAGTAGGAATTCGGAGATGGTCCCTTGGCTCCTTGTCGGCAACCTTTCGAGGCAGTGCCTTGCAGTCCAAGTNTCCGTGGCTGGCAGTCTCCAGTGCTTCTGTGCTTCTTTCTGCCCCAAGTGCTCCCCAGATAATGTGTCCCGTTGCCATATTTATATGCTGGGGCGATTTGCTGTCTCCCATTCCAGCCTGTGGGGGTGGGGTAGGGTACTTGACACCTACTCCCTTCACATTCCTAACCCCCCGGAACTAGGGGTGGGGGGAAGCAGAACAGTTTCACACCCCATTCAAACCTTCAAGGACTTGGGTGTGCCCCACCACAGCTTCCCATACTATAGTTCACTTGCTTGGCCCATCAGTTGAGAATACTTTGTAAGGGCATCTGCAAAACAAATGATATGCATGTACGGCTTCTTTCATGAACCTTTTCCTTAGAGCAACACTGGTCAGAGAACTTGTTCTACTAATTAAATAATGCCTATAATACCTATAACTTAGTTACAAGCAGAAATTTCTGTTCTGAAAAATTAGAAGATGATGCGATCCTTCCTGAAATGTCCAATTCATTTCCATGTACTGCTTCACAGAAGTTATTCATGAGGAGATAGGCACATATGCAGTCTATGAGAGGCCAAACTGTGGGAGCTGTAAATTTGTTTCTGATACTATATTCATCTAAGTGAGTCTAATTTGTCAATGCTGTATGGTAAAACTATATCCTAATTTTACTTCTTGCATTTGGATTGTCTTCCCATACTTAGAGTATAAAACACTCTCGCTTTTCTAAGTACCTTAGACGTTAAAGATAGTTGAACAACAAGCTTATCTAAATAAACAGTGAGTATATTGGTGCAAGACAAGAAAAGGGAGAGCAGGAAAAAGTGTGAGTGACTAGTAGAGGAGAACATTCCCATCTATTCAACTGAATTGTCACTGCATTGCTTCCTCACTTTCTACTCATCAGCTAAAAAAACCCCAACCAACAACAACAAAAAAAAAACACAAAAAAAAAACCCACAAGCAAAAAAAACCCCTTAAACCAAACAAAAAAACCCCACCAACACCATAAAAAAAACCCCACAACCAAAAAATGACAAAAGGCAGTGGTGCAGAAAAGAGTTAAAATGCCGCTTTTGCTGTTATACAGTTGATTTTGCCATATCATCATATATGGCTATCTTGTTAGTACCACAGTAAAAGCATCAAGCAGGTCGCAAAAAAAGAAACTATTTTTTGCATGGAAAATGTATGAGAGTTGTGGGCCAAATGATAAGAAAGAAGCAGAGGTCATTAAATACTTCATCACATTGGGCAGTGCAATCAAAGAGCAAATGTACAAAATTAGCAGAAGCCTCGAAAACAAGAAAACAAATCTTGAACTTTATTTAAAAGGGGTTTAATGGTGTGAGTGCAAATGAAGTGGCACTCCAAGCAGTGTGGAAAAGAGCACTGTGGAGGTAATGATTAGTTTGGACTCCATGGGGGTAAGTGAGAAGAATCAGACTTGTGAACAGCAAGTTTGGAAGTAAAAGTATGAAGTGATTATTGTGGCCTGTTTTATGAAATGTAGCCCAATACTGTACATTAATGAGTCCATCCTAATTGGGACTTAATCATCCTCAGGAGATAAAAATGAATGTATTGTATTCTTTACATTTTATTTCTAACCTTTCGGGCTCCTTGCAGATAATCACTGCTGCTGCAATGTTTTCTCTATTTGGCTTCTATAAATAATCTCATGTTCAAAGCCAAACAATTTGTCCAGGCAAAACACACTTCTTGAAATAGTATCTTGAGGCTTTTTTGATTATTTTGCTCGGAGTTGGAGCAGAGATGGCAAGCACCATATATTTTGAAGGCAAATTATTGGTGAAATGTCTGGCATAACAAGTACAAGAACCTAGTTGAAAAGATTTTAATCTCTAAGTCATTCTAGAGACAAAATAATTGCATGGTCATGGAGGAAAAGAAAAATAATCTCACCCGTGCCATTGATAAGGATGATACTGAAAATTGGTCAAAAGTTGAAGACACTTCATTAAAAAGTTTAGGGTTGTGGCAGAGTTTTTTGTTGATTTTTTTTTAATGGTTTCTATGATTTATAAGATTTCGTACAGCTGTTATGGTGATCCCAAAAAAAAGCTGACAGCTAAATAGTACTGAATGTTTGATTTGAAGCTGCAAGACGATATTTTCTGCAGTGAAACTTCTTAAGAACAAAAGAAAAGGCAAATTGTACACCAAAGACCCCATACTAAACCCAAACTTTGCTCCAGACAAGGCTAAGATCTGCCTATGTGTCATACAATGTTCTGTTGTTTTAAATTGTTTCTGCAGCATTTGAATTCAGAGTGCAGTGAGATAGCAGTCACATACTTGTTTTCATTGTTATTAAAAGGATATGTGTGAATGTGTTTGGTAATTGTGTAGTGTTTAATATCCTGATTTCTTACTGTTATGGGAAGCGTCATGCTCTTGCTTCATAACCAGACAGTGTATGTTTGCAATGAAATCTTATTTAGGAAGTATGACACATTCATCCTTGATATTTAAGCAAATTTGCATTGCAGAATGATTAATTGCATTCAGCCTTCTCATCCACTTCTAATTTTTCAGGGGACATAATTAGATGCAAATTGGCCAGTGTTAATCATTAGATACCACTAATTAAAAACAGAAGCTGTAGGTAATGGTATGATTATTGGTAGAAATAAATGAAGCAGATCAGGTAACACTTTTCTTCAGGGACCCATGACTTGTGCCTGAGCCTCATTAAATTCCAGCATGTGAAGGTGCCCTGCTGGTAGAAGCTGCTGGAGAAATGTATTTATAAATAACTTAAAAGTAACATAGGAGAACAGTGTCTAAAAAAGGTGGGGAACATTCCTGTGGCTCAAGGACTCAGCAGTTTAATAAATTAAGAACTTTTAAAAAGCAATTTAGTTAGGTAGAAAGTGGTTTTGCATAACAAAAAGCAAGTTGAAAGAGAAACTAAGGACATTTCTGAACACGTTTTTGAAGCATACAGAAATACCATGTTCTGAAGATTTAATGACTGTTTTCTGAACCCAAATAATTCATTTTATACTTTGTTTTTTAACACTGACTGTGATGTTAGATGACATGTACACAGTAAGGTGGAGGGTCACTGGAAAAACTGATCATGCGGTCAAATTTGTCACCGTGTTTTGTGCACACTTTCAGAGATAATTTCCTCATGCAGAACCTTCTGAGTTAACTTTTAACTTAGTTTGAGGCAGAGCCAGGCTGCTCTCAGTGAAGGGGTAACAGGTGCAAACTGTAGCATAGGAGGTTCCATGTAAACATAAGGAAACCATGTAAGAGTGATAAAGCATCGAAACAGGCTGTCTGTAGGGGTTGTGTAGTCTCTGGAGACATTCAAAACCCACAGGATGTGTTCTTGTGTGACCTAGTCTAGATGATCCTGCTATGGCTGGGGGATTGGACTAGATGCTCTTTCCATGTTCCTTTCAATCCCTGGCATTCTGTGATTC
>VWYK01045795.1:5495-16673 GCA_013399775.1 Semnornis frantzii | reverse complement strand
CAGACATCCCCAACTAGACAGGTTTGCTCAGAGCCTCATCCAACCTGACCTTGAATGCCTCCAGGAACAGGGCTTCTGCCACCTCTGGGAGAAGGTGGTGTCATGTAGGATATGGTGTCAAATCCAGTCTGGATTGCTAGACAGATGTGTGCCTGTGTGCCAAGGATGTGAAATGAAGGTTGCTTTTGTTGTGGCCTTGAGAGTGCAAATCCTTCTTTTACCTGACAGTGTTCAGTCACTGCTGTGCTGAGTCAGCAGAGGTGAGGAGTCCAAAGATTGAGAAGGTCATGGAAAGTGCAGGGAAGTCTTCCTTCTCTGCTCAGGCATGTGTCCAAAACTAGTTCTGCTTTTGCCTGCTCTGCAGTTGCAGTGTGAAAGCAAAATAGATCAAAAGACATCAGATGCCCTTCATTGGCATCGAATGTATTGGATAAAAGACCATGCTGAAAGCAAAGCTGTTTAGCAGATATGCTGCTTGCTGTGATTCCAACTGCAGGTGACATTTGTTCTATGTTTTCCTGCTGCTTGACTCTTCATGAACCCTGGTTCTAGTGGTAAATTCTAATTTTAAGTACTCCTATGGCCAGCACCCAGTGCCTGTTGTTCCCTGCCTGCTAATAGAGGTGTTCCATGCTCCAAAACAGAGATGCTTCTGCAGCAGTTTTGGAAGGAGACAAAGCACTCCTTTAACCTTGGTTTTATAGGTGCTGGAAGGACCTAAAGAATCATCCAGTTCCAACCTCCCTGCCATGGGTGGGGACCCCTTCCAGTAGATCAGGTGGCTCCAAGCCCTGTTGAACCAGGCCTTGAGCAGTTGTTGCATTCATGTGCAAAGTGAGGGAGGAAAATCAATAGTTTTGAAGATCTGCCTTGTGGCTGTGATTCTGATGAGCTCAGCCAGGGAGAAGTTGGCAGCAGCACAGCAAAGAGCAGCATGAAGCATGTGTGGACCAGACCATGGCTGATAAGGTGTCCAGCCAACGAGCCGTGGAATCTACTTGACCACTTGCTTACAGCTGTTGCCTTCTGTGCCAAAGAGTGACCCTACCAGAATCACAGGATGTTAGGGGCTGGAAGGGACCTCCAGAGATCATCCAGTCCAACCCCCCTGCCAAAGCAGGATCACCTAGGGCAGGCCACACAGAAGGCACTCAGGTGGGTTTTGAAAGCCTCCAGAGGAGGAGACTCCACCAACCTCTCTGGGCAAAACCAGTGCAGTCCCCTTCCCATTCAGCTCTCAGGGGAGCTAAGGAGAGATTTCAATCCAAACTGGCTGGCATTCTAGGAGCATGGCATGTGCCAAAATGCTGGGGCTGTGAAGGTTGTGGTTATTTGCCACAAACTTGGCAATCCTGCATCTTATTTTTTCCCACCTTTAAGATAATTTTACTAATTGTTCTTGTCCTGGATTGCTGCCACTGTTTGGATGGCTTTTTCTCCTCTAATTTCTGCGCTCATTTGGAGGAGGAAGTATTGCCAAAGGAGTCAGACCTATGATACAAACCCTGGAACATCTATTTAGCAGGTTGCTGTGTTTGGAAGGTGCTATCCTGCCCAATTGAAATAAAGCTACTGCTGTTCTGGGAAACTAAGGGCGAGTGCTCAGCCCAAGATTGCAAAGAATCTTTGTGTCCTTGTCTAGACTGCCTCAATGAGGCCACATCTGTGCTAGATTGCTGAAGTGCATTAGCAAAAGCAGAGCATGCTTTAATGCATCTCTTCAAATGCACTTTTCCTATGCTAACATCAACAGCCCAGCTACCACTCCATACATTCCCAGTCTAGACAAGCTAATGTCCATAGATTTATGTGCCAGAGGCAATGGGTGAACCTTGAAAGGCTGGCACACATGGCTGCTCCTTCACAGAATGTCAAGGGCTGAAAGGGACCTCCAAAGCTCATCCAGTCCAACCCCTCTGCCAGAGTAGGATCTCCTGTACCAGATCACACAGGAACACATCCAGGTGGGTTTTGAATATCTCTAGAGAGGGAGACTCCACAACCCTCCGGGGCAGCCTGTTCCAGTGCTCTGTCACCCTCACAGGGAAAAAAATCCTCCTCATCTTTGAATGAAACTTCCTATGCCTCAGCTTCCANAGAACTGGACACAGGACTCCAGATGTGACCTCACCAGAGTAGATGGGCCTTGACCTACTAACCACACTCCTTCCATACACCCCAGAATGGCATTGGCTCTCCTAGCCACAAGAGCACATTGCTGGCTCATGGGCGACCTCCCATCCACTAGGACCCCCAAACACTTTTCCCCTTTGTTGCCTGACATGTCAGTCACCAACCTATACTGCTACCAGGGGTTGTTCTTTCCCAGGTGCAAGACTCTGTGCTTGCCCTTGTTGAATTTCATTCAATTTCTTCCTTCACCCTAAAAAGGAGATTTTTTTCATCTTTAAGTGTAGGAGTCCTAGCAGAGGCAGAACCTTGGTAAGCATGGTCACAGCTGGCATCAGTGAGGGCTTGTGTTTGGCTTCATCTGGTTCTGCTGAGCTCCCATCAGCCTGTGCCCTTTTCGCCAATACAAACTGGCATAGCAACAGCAAAGGTATCTCCTTGCTCTGAAGATAGTGCTAACACTTAGTCTCCAATACTTGTCTAGACTCCCCTAAAAGGTGTATTTAAAGGCCATTAGCTAAAACGACTTAATTAGAATATTTAAAAGGTGAAGCAGGCAGGATGATTTGTATTCTGTGGCTGTGGAAGAGAAGGCTGGAGTTCTTTCTGGGGACCTGGAGGCTCTGCTGCTGTGCTGGAATGGCCAATGGTTCTTTGTTGGAGACTAAAGAATTCTAGCATCTGGATTTCACCCAAATCTTGGAGAAATCAAAGGCTACAGAATCAGCCTGTGCCTGTAGCTCTTGCTTATGAGCATGAGTTAATGAAGTAAACAGCTTTGTTCCTTCCCTACCATTGCAGGTTGTTAGGTCAACTGGCATTTTGTGGCTTTAATGCCTTGTCAGCTTGCTTAGTATGGCAGAATTGGTGGAACAGACTGTGTTTAAAATTCAAATAATCCACTTTCATGTGAAATCTGTGTGGGATTTGAGCAGTGTCCAAATTAATGCATGGCACATTTGAATACTGACTAATTAGACTTAACAAATCAGTGAGAATTGGGCTGCTGGTGAGAAACAAACCTTTTAAAGAAGCAGAAGAGCAGTTCATGAAGGGGAGAAAAAAAAAATATTAGTAATTAGGAAAAAAATAACATCCCTGACACTTGATGCAGTGTTTTCCATTGACAGAGATTTTGAAATGTTGATTAAAAATGCAGTGACCTCTGGGCTAAAGCTTGGCTGTGATATGCAGAGCAGAGAGCTAACGCCTGAGTGAGACAACAGCAGAATTAAAGTCCTGACTGATAAAGCACAAAGCCTCATGAGGTCCATCACTGCTAAAAGATTTGTTTTCCAGACAGTAGCAAGAGAAATTACTTAATTACTTAACTGACAGAGACTGTATTATTGCTGGTTTAAAGTGACCCTCTGCATCTTTACAAGGCACAGGGAATATTTGATTCCACACTGCAGTAGGTTGCTTTAAAGCTCTGAAAGATGTGATCCAAGGAGCTGGGTAAGGAGGTCAACACATTTAAGTAGCACTTGCAGTGTTTTCATAACTAGAACCCATTTTACAAGCCAGTGTGCTCTTATCAACTGGATTTATTACCAGCATGGTAATAAATTGCTCCTCTACCCAACACAAAGACAGGCTGAGGGAGCTGGGGTTGTTCATCCTGGAAAAGAGAAGACCTCAGGGAGACCTAATAACTGAAAGCAGCCTACAAGAAGGATGGAGAGAGACTGCTTCCAAAGGCCTGTCGTGATAGGATGAAGGACAATGGTTTGAAATTAGAGAAAAGCAGATTTAGATTGGATGTTAGGAACAGGTTCTGCACCATGAGGGTAGTGGAACGCTGGAACAGGTTGCCCAGGGAGGGGGTTGAGGCCCCATCCCTGGAGATAGTCAAGGTGAGGCTTGACAGGGCTCTGGGGGACCTGATCTGGTTGAGGATGTCCCTCTGACTGCAGGGGGGGTTGAACTGGATGAGCTTTGGAGGTTGCTTCCAATGCAGCCCATTCTATGAGTCTGTGAAAGGATGCTGATCTCAGATGTACTTTCATTTACTCTTAGCATGGATGAACCTGTTTCAAGAGGGACAATTGTGTAGGGTTTGGACAGAACTTGGAGTTGAAGCAATGAATGCAGTGACTTTTTGAACACTGACTTGGATAAGGGAGGTCTGTGTTGTATTTATCTTTTTAATGCAGCTGGCAGTTCAAGTGAGGTGTGTGATCAGCAAGTCAGTTCCCAGCTTTGCCTGGGCTAACTTTTGTCTCCAAACACATGTCAGTTATATGTTGGGACCCCACATGCATTAAGGAAAATGAGATGCTTTAAGATTAGGCAGGGCAGAATAGTTGGGGCATGAAAAATATGGCTTTACAGATTTAAATTATTGAAGTGGAGCTGGCCAGGGAACAGCCAAGGTCATGAGGATGCAATGGAGGAAGATCATTCATTATGTATGTAAATAGCTGGTAATGGCTTTGTTTGTAATGGTTTGTATGCAAATCAAAAGGGAATAGGAGTAGTAAAAACTGTCATTTAGAGAGCTTGGCTTTAGAAATGCAGACACTGGGGGTGTGTGTGGAAATCTGAGCCAGAGCAAGTGTGATAATGCAGCATCCCTCCACTGAGTGGTGTGATGGGGAGCACTGGAGGACTTTTCTGTGGCTCTTTGGCAGTCACACATCCCTGCAGTGGTTTCCACTCATGCCATTAGTTGCCTTGAAGTCATAGCTTCCTATGGAGGACACCTTCATCCCTGATGGCAGAACATTGGCTTTGAGTGACCAAAGCCTGTGTGTTACTGACTGCTTTCCCTGGCCCTAGCGGGTGTCCCTCATCTGACAGGGAAACAGAACAAGCTTGCACACAGTTTTGAGGCCCCTTTTTTGTAAGGAGACATTCAATGCAATCTTTTCTTTATACCAAGACCTCAAGGGGTCATTTCTTTGCATCTGAAGCACTTCAGGTATATGCACCTGGTCTAGTTAGAACCTGGATTACAATCAGTCTGCTTTGTCCTGGAGAGGCAGGTGTTCAAACCTGGTGTAAACATGGCACTTTGAGACACAGTTTAATGGCCATGGTGGGGTCAGGTAGATGGTTGGACTCAGACCTTTTCCAACTGAATCAATTTTGTGATCATGCTGTGCTTCAATCATTCTGAGTCCTTTGCTACAGATGGAGGCAAGCAGGGCTGGCTCCCTTGCTGGCACAGGCTGTTTTCAGACTTGCACTGCTTTAGGAGTTACCATGCAGCTCTGAGAGGCAGAGAAATTAAACCAACAGACACAGACTTCCCCAGGGCTCTGCAGAGGCTGGGAGCAGCAGCTCCCCATCACGCTTTACCTTGCAGATGGGTTGCTCCTGGGCAGGACCAAGGGTTTGTCTCCAGCTGCTTTCTCCTTCGCAGACATGTGCAGGGGAGCTGTGGCTGAACCTTAGTCAAGGCTGAGGGTTGCACTACAAGAAGGACAAGGAGCTCCTGGGAGTATTTCACTGTGTGTTCTCAAGCATGTAATGCAATCTTCAGTGCACAATGCTGCATTCTCTTGTTATCTTTCCCTTGGTCTCTATTTATTTATTTGTATTGTGTCTGCCACAGCAAAGCTTGAGAATATCTCACACACACCCTCCCTTTTTTTCCCCCCTCCCTTTCTCTTTTTCCCTCTGTTGGTTTCTGCTCTAGCAGCAAGAGCTCTCAGTTCAGTGTTCTGAACACAACATGAGCATTAAGCATCATGTCATGGTGACATTGCAGGCCTGCAATCCACACACATGTGGGTGCTTCTGTGGCTATTCTTAGTACTTCACAGCAGTAGAGAGACACACAAACAACAGCATGCACCTAAAAAAAAAAATGGGCAATGACTTGCTCACGTGTAGGAATGTAATTTTCTGTTGTCTGCACTAAATTAGTTGCAAATGGATTTTTTTAAATAGGAAAAGGTTGCCTGGGGAAGTGGTGGAGATGTTCAAGAAACATGTGGTCATGGCACTTGAAGACATGGTTTAATGGCCATGGTGGTCACAGACTGGACCTGATGATCTCAGAGCTCCTTTCCAACTGAAACAATTCCATGATTCTATTTCCATCTACCTATAGTGAATCAACCATTGGATTATGGTAAAAATTGGCATTTAATGTACAATTCTTGATATTAAATAGCTATTAAATCTGTAGGAGAACGAGAAGCACATGCCCCTGGAGAGCTTCCTGCTTAGTTTTCACTTAGTCTTGCTTTCCTGGTACATGGAGCTTACTCAGGCTACACCTGGGGCTACTCAATTTCCCAGTTTGTTCAGTTGCACTGTAAATCTGAGCTATTTCCTTGTGAGTTGTTCCATGGTAATGTGCTGCCTGCTGTTACAATGGCCAATAGACCCTGGATAAAACCCTCTCAGTGGCTTCAGAAATTAGCCTCATAGCTCAAGCTCATGTTTGGAAGAGGACTCAACTGGGCAGCAGACATTTTAGCTGATGGTGAGCTCTCATCTAAATCTCCACTAAAAGCCAACTTGAGGCAGCACTGCTGAACACCAGGCCCCTTTTTCATTTATGTAATCTGGATTGTGGCTCTCAATTCAGATGTTCAGGGACAGCAGTGCAGAGAAATAAAATACCCTTCCAACTGGTCTCAGTGGAGATGGAGGAGTGTGGCAACCCCAGGGAGGTGGTTGAATCCTACACCACATCCCTTAGCAACACATCTCTGCATCCTTTAAATGCCTCCAGGGATGGGGATTCAACCACCTCCCTGGGGAGCCTGTTCTAGTCTTTGAGAACTCTTTTGGTGAAGAATCACAGAATTAACCAGGTTGGAAAAGACCTCTGAGATCACCTATCACCTAACCCTCCCAATTAACTAAACCATGGCACTAAGTGCCTTGTCCAGCCTCCAGCACATCAGGACTGGAGCAGTGGTGATGAAGCAGGAGTCTGTGGAGGAAGAGATCCCACCTTTGGTCCTTGACAAAGCCCAGAGGTCTGTCATTAAGCCCATCAGTACTGCTGGAGGTTTTTATGGGGAAGAGGCACTCCTCTCAGGGTCACCAAGTCCAACCTAGAACCCTACTCTACAAGATTCACCTTGAACCATAGCCCCAAGCACCACATCCAAACCACCCTTAAACACATCTGGAGTAGGTGACTCCACCACCTCCCTGGGCAGCTCAGCCTAGTCCCTGACCCCTCTCTCTGTGGAAAACTTTTTCCTAATGTCCAATCTAAACCTCCCCAACCTCAGCTTGAGGCCATTCCCCCTTGTTTTGTCTCCAATGACCTGCAATATTGGAAGGGCTGGGAAAACCAACAGCAATGTCATGAAGCTGTAGCTGTCAGTCCCATCATGAGGTCAAAAGATGCTGACCAGAATTATGGCCCTTGGGACTGGGCATAAGAGGAAGAGCAGAGAATCTGCTGTTACATGCAGAGAGCTAAATCTGCAGCTCGTCAGGTTGTGATTGAGGCCAGCTGGGTTAGTGATGAGAACAGGCCTGATGAGGAGCAGCTGGGGTTGTTTATTTGGAGAAGGCTGAGGGGAGATCTTCTGGCTCTCTACAACTGCCTGGAAAGACCTTGGAGTAAGGTAGGTGCTGGTCTCTTCTCCCTACTAACAAGTGATACAATGAGAGGAAATGGCACCAAGTTGTGCCAGAGGAGGTTTAGGTTGGATATTAGTAAAATTTCTTTCCTGAAAGGGTGGTCAGGCACTGGAACAGGCTGCCCAGGGAGGTGGTGGAGTCACCATCCCTGGAGGTGTTTGAAAAATATGTAGACCTGGCACTTTGGGACACAGTCTAGTGGGCATGATGGGTTGGCAGTTGGACTTGATGATCTTAGAGGTCTTTAGCAGCCTTTGTGATTCTTTGTGCCCTATGATGCCAAAAAGGAGGCACCACTCTGGGGGAGGTCCCTGAAAGGCTGTGCCCAGGGTGGCTGTGCTGGAGGGGGAACTGGAGTTGTTTCAGCCTTGCTTTGCCCTGTGCTTCCAAGTGTGGACTTACATGGATGCCAGTGTGACATGTCAGGGGCTGTGGCTCTCAGCAGCTGCTTGCCAGGCTTGATGTAGGAAGAGCAGAGGAGTGGTGGATCCCAGTTGTGCTGTGTGGGGAGTGAGAAGCCTCAAGGCTTTGTCCAAAGGCACAGGGAGCAATGGAGCTCATCACTGCCTGCCACTTCATGTGCACTGACCTGCACCTGGGGAGAGACTCAACGGGAAACCTCCATGTGAAACTAAATTATGGTGTTTTTAGAAGTCCCACTGCATGGAAAGCAGAAAACTGAAGGGTTTTTAGATGTTTGGCTTATAATGTTCTGTTTAAAAGCAAAGAATTTCAAAAGATTTGAAGCTCAGAAGCAAACTTAGGACTTTAATGGGGACAGATGTGTGGGGAAATAACTGATGTGATTAGTACCTGGCAGCAGCACACTCCTCTATCCTGTTAGAGGTAATCAGCTCAGGCATGAGTTTCAGTGCCATGCAGAAGAAAGCCCTTGTGAAGCCTTTTAGGCTGCTGTGCAGGGCACAGCAGGATGAATGGGGACAGAGATGTATTTATATCACTTGATATTTTATTTAGTGCACATGCATATTTTAGCACAACCCTGATTAGCTCCCAGAGCATCTATTCTCTATCTCTTCCTCTTGTGCCTGTGAGTGGCACTCCTGCTACCCCTCTGGCTCTTGCATAGCAAAAGAGGCTAACTGCTGCCTTGAGCCTTCAGGGCAAACTGTGCCTTCCCTTTCTCCTGCTCTACTAACTCTCCTCCTCTGAAGTGCAGAGGTGTGCTGCTTAGCATGGAACCACACCTAAACTCGGCACAGGGTCTAGACCTGTAGCCTGCCAAACAGCTTCCCCTCACTGATCTTTTATCTCTGGCAGCTCAGTAAACTGAGTGGGCAGGCAACTGTCTTTGCTCCTCTTTGCCATTAGAATAGCAAAAAGACAACAGCTGTCCTCATATTGTTCTGCTGTTTCCTGTCCCAGGCAGGAATTTGTAGAATCATAGAACTGTTAAAGTTGGAAGAGACCTTTGAGGTCATCAAGTCCAATTTCTTACCTAGAGTTCACAATCCCCACCCCTCCTCTGATCTCTTCCAGTCTCTTCTGCCTTCCCTCTACCCATCCAATTAAATGCCATTTATTATACTTGCAGAATCCTCTTTAAAGATCAGTAATTTGCTCTCTCTGTAACTTGTGCTGTTCTCTTTACATCAAGCCTGCATCCATCTCAGTATTTAATGCTGAAAGTGTCCTATTGCTGGGCAGTGGTGAGGCATTTGGAAGCCCAGGATGCTTCTGGCTGCTGCTGGTGAGGTATCCTTGTCACCTATAAACCAGTTGCATTCTGGCCATGCTTTCTCACAAATGAATTCAGAGCTCTGCAGTACCTTTTGGAGTCAAATGCACACACTCACAGCTTGCTTTGATAAGGAGCAGAAACATTCAGATTGAGAAAGACCTTCAGGATCACCAAGTGCAAAGTGTAAACAGAGTTGCTTAAACACAAACAAAACAACCACCCCCAAACCTCATCAGATTAGTAATGAACACTAAACTTTGCTCTTCCTTTTCTGGATTAAGTGAAAGCTTTGTGTAGTTTGCAGAGCTGTCATCTCTAAGTGTATGAAGGTAAAGCTCTCCACTGGCAATGTTTCTGTTTATCGTTGCTGAGGTGAGAATGTGTGCACAGACTAAGTGAAGGGAAGCTACACCTGAGCTGTCATCTGGGCTGTTTTCAACCAGTAAATGCAGCTAGGTTGTTGATTTTCTTTCTTTTTTTTAAATATATCTAATATACATAACAGCTCCAGTGACCCTCTGCACAAAGGTCTTATTGCAGGACACAGTTGGCTGTTGTGGCATGATCAGCAGCTTCTTCAGGACCTAGAACACAGCAGTGACCCTAAGGCCTTGCTCAAGTTCCATCAGACCTGAATCTGAGGGGCGTTTCTTGCTCTGGCTTGAAGTGCTCCTTGGCTCTGTGAGCAGATGGAGAAGCTCTGGCATGGTCTGCCAGCTAAAGAGCAGCCCCCCAGCGGGCTTGCTGTGCTCTATTAACTCTCTGGCAGGAAGATCACATGCAGGAAGAAGCTTTTCATATATTTATTTTGCATTTATTTTTCAAAGTATTCACCCTGGGTACCTCTTACTGGCCCTGGGGGCTCTTTCTTCTAACCAGCACATGGATATGAGCAGCTCTGTGGACTAGATCCAAACAAAGCTGCCAAACACACAGTGTCTGTGATCTCAGCCTTGGTGACCAGGGTTCCATCTGGGACTGGGATATCCCAACCATGTTTTCATTTGTTTTGGTGTTTTTTTGGTGTGGATCCCATAGCCCCCTCTCATCCCACACATTTCTATTGTATTTTTACTGCTGGGTTAGCTTGATCTAGAACAGTGTCTCTTTGTGGGTCCTTGTAGCTGTGCTTTTGTAGGGCAAAGTCATGCCATGGACTCAAAGATGACCTCAGTGAGGTACTGCAGACATGAAAGATTTCTTTAGAGGAGGTTGCTGAGGGAGGTCATGGGTGCCCCTTCCCTGGAGGTGTTCAGGGCCAGGTTGGATGATTCTCTGAATCTCTGCTGGCCTTGGTGCAGACCCTGGAACACTGAGAAGGCAAACAACATTCTGCTATTTACTGAAGGAAAAGTGTGAATTTAAGCAAAATGCTTTACTTGGTAGGCTGCAACCATTTACCTTTCAAACACACTGTGAAAACTTAGTAGTAAGTTTGTATGGAAACCTTTGATTGTGAAAGAGGAATGTTTATCTGGGGTTGAAAATTTCCAGAAGAGAAATGATACTCATCTCTTCATCAAAGTTGAGTAATGTAAAGTTTACCAGGGAAATAACTGTGCTGAAGTCTTTCTTTTAGTGTGAATGTAGGGCAGTTGCAGAGTGTTTGTAGTGGATCAGGATTTTACTACTCTGACTTTCCTCTGTTAGAAAGGATAAATGGAAGGAGGAACAGAGAACTCAAGCTGGGTTTTGGACACTGCTGTTTATATCTTTACAGTGAGGGTGGTGAGACACTGGCACAGGTTGCCCAGGGAGGTTGTGGCTGCTCCCTCCCTGGAGGTGTT
>VWYK01045794.1:2170-22862 GCA_013399775.1 Semnornis frantzii | reverse complement strand
ATGATCTTTGTGGCTCTGCACTGGACTCTCTTAAGCAGTTCTATGTCCCTCTTGAACTGAGTGGGCCAGAACTAGACACAATACTCAGACATGGCCTCACCAGGGCAGAGTAGAGAGAGAGGAAAACCTCTCTCGACCTATTAACCACAGCCCTTCAAATATGCTCCAGGATGGCATTGACCTTGGCCACAAAAGCACACTGCTGGCTCATGGGCAACCTTCCATCCACTAGAACTCCCAGATCCTTTTCCCCTTCACTGTTCTCCAGCAGGCAAGTCTCCAGCCTACAACTGATCCCTGGGGTTGTTCTTTCCCAGGTGCAAGACTCTACACTTGCCCTTGTTGAACTTCATTAGATTTCTCCCTGCCTAAGTCTCACTGAATGGCAGCACAACCTTCCAGTGTGCCAGCCACTCCACCCAACTTTGTGTCACCAGCAAACTTGCTGACAATGCACTCTGTGCTCCCATCCTGGTTGTTGATGAATATATTGAATACAGTAGGTCCAAGTACTGACCCCAGAGGGCTTGCACTGGTTACAGGTTGATCTTAAAAGTCCTTCCCAGACAAAAGGATTCTATGAGCCTAAAACGTGGCTCATTTATTGCTGGGGGGATTCAATTTTGCCCACTACAAAAGCTATGGAATTTCACCAACAAACCTGAAGTTGCATTTTGGGTAGACAGAATGGATTTGCACAAACATCCCAATGGCCAAATTTCTCTCCTCATCTCACTACAACCCCACTGAATCCAGGGCAGCTACCCAGTTTAGATTCGGGAGCAGCAAAGTGTGTTCTTACCATTAAGCACAACTTCCACAGTTTTGTTGGTAAAGAGAGATTTACACTTGGAATTAGGCAAGCTGCACCTTCCCCATCTCCTGGGAAAAAAAAAAAACACTAAACCAACAACAACAAAAACAAAACAAAACAAAAAAAAAACGGGCAATGGCTTTAAACTGGCAGAGGGGAGATTGAAAGTGGATGTTAGGAGGAAGTTGTTTGCAGTGAGGGTGGTGAGGCACTGGCACAGGTTGCCCAGGGAGGTTGTGGCTGCTCCCTCCCTGGAAGTGTTCAAGGTCAGGTTGGATGAGGCCTTGAGTGACCTGTGCTAGTGGGAGGTGTCCCCGCCTATGGTAGGGCGTTGGAACTAGATGATCTTTGAGGTCCCTTCCAACCTTACCATTCTATGATTCTAAACCACCAAAACCAACCAACCACCCAACCAACCAAACAAACAAAAACCCCATCAAACAAACAAAACAAAAAGACCCAAAAAACCCAAGCCAAACCAAAAAGACAGGAAAAACCATTACTATAAAAATCAAATAGCTCAGCTTCTCCTTAGAGATTTGAAGTCACAGACGTCTTCTGTACAAATAAAATAGAAAAGTCTGCTTGATGACCTGTGACATTGAAGTGAAACTATTTGTCTCTGAGCTATTTCTAGAACATTAGGCAAAAAGAGGAGAACATTTTCCAACAGGACAGTCATCATTAAGGAGCTATTTCCATGTGAGCATGTGTCTGGTTTGCTATGGGAGTGTATGAGGAGCACACAAAATTAGAAGTGCTCAAAAGCTGTTTCTCCAGAATCCTCTATGACCTTAACCAAAGACATGACAAACCTGGATGGGGAAACAATATGTCTTCTCTTGCTACTCATAGCACAAAGAACTCTTCTTGGGCCTTTGCCATGTTGTTTTTAGTCCTCTTTTTTGTCATATGGGAAGCTCCAAGTTGGAGTGCTAAAGACAATTTGGGAAAAGAGCATATAAATGACAGGACTCACCCTGCCCTGTGACTCCACAGTCCCTAGGGATGTCTGCTTGGGAAGTTTTGCAAGAACTTTCTTTCCCCAGTGAAAAATGGGGTTATGTTGTAGTTGAGATTCTTATGAGAATGAAGCTTTCACGAGCTGGAAAATTTTTTTTCAGTGATTGAAAAAAAAAAGTTTATAAACAAGCACATTCAGAAAGACATTGCTGTGTTTTCACATCCCACTTTCCCACTCTGTTACTGTACTATAACCAGTAAGTATCGCTCAGCAGCTACAAAAAGTGGGTTAAAAATAAATAAATAAATAAAAATCACCTTTTCCTTGATTGTATTCAGATCTTGGTCAGTGACAAAAATGTGCAGACACTGGCATAGAAAATAGTAAACTGGAGGCTAGAAAATAGTAATGTGACTTTAGGTAGGTTGTTCACAGATATAAGCTAGGGAATGTGTATGGCCATAGTTTTTGATTTCTCTGTGACTGCATACAGAATGATATCACTGTCTATACAGTTTATTGTCATTCTGTGTCCTTTATAGGAGGAGATAAAAAAGAAGCTAGAAAATTGCCTGCTTTATTAGCATGATTCAGATGATAAACCTATTGTATCCTATAGAAAGATTAGAAGGACAGACTCTATTAGTAAGTTCAGAATGACAATATCCCAAAACAAATCCATCTTGCTTACAGAAAGGGTTAAAAATAATTCTGTTATCATTTATATGGCAAAATTTTATCCTTACTAGGTGTCCATCCATTATTTGTAAGGAGAGGATGGCACAGGAATGGGTGCTACAATCAAAAAAAGCTTTATGTAAGAACAAATACTTCAGGAACACTCTGACTTGTCATTAGAATTTCAGCATATGGAACATTATCCCTAATGAGTTTGTATCATGTTGATACTTAAGACAGCAGCTAGTCCTCTAACACACACCATCTCTGAAATATTCCACTTCTCCTTACAGGACTGCTGCACTAAAATGCACTGAGGAAGCAAGACAGCAGCATTTGGACACCACACCGCAACTGCATTTGGACTCAACTGCTTATGAAGAGACTTGATTGAAGAGACATGCAAATTTCTACCAGCAGAGGTCATTTTCACCCTAGAATGAGTTAAGGAGATCATAAAAAGCTCTTTTTATCTAAGGGAATATCTTACAAACAGTCCCAAAGCCAGGGCTCTTCTTCACCAAAGCAAGTAACCTGGGCCAGCATAGGAAGAGTGTTGAAAAGCTTAAATAAATGGTCTTAAGCTGATCAAACAAACTCAATCTGTGCTGTGAAATATCAACAAAACTTCTGCTTTCCCATTTCTCATGCACAAGATTGGCCAGTTTAAGCAGTTCTGATGGTTTGAATATTTCTTCCCGAGCAATTATATTTGCCTGGGAAAAATTTGCCTATGGAACTGTAAAGCTTTTTGTAAGCCTCAATGCATTGGGCAAATGGAAACCATCTGTCTTCTCTCTTTCTCCTGTTAGACAGAAGTTAGAAGAAACTTCTTCACTGAAAGGGTTCTCAAACACTGGAATAAGCTTCCCAGAGAGGTGGCTGTATCCCCACCGTGGAAGGATTTCAAAGATGCAGAGATTTGGTGGTAAGGGACATGGCTTAGCGCCAGACTTTGTAGTTACATAATAGTTGGGCTTGATCTTAAAGGTCTTTTCCAATCAAACCTTGTTATAAAGCAGTCCCAGGATAGAAAGCCAGTTACAAACTGGGCCATAGACAGGCTGATACCTTGCACAACAACACACTAGCAAAGCTGGGCTTGAGTTGGATCCAAAGCACCTGAAAGAGAGTGAAGTGAACCCAGCAATTAAAATAGCAAGGGATAAGTTTTGTTTCTGCAATTGGGGGCAACAGGAAAGCATGAGGAAGGGAAGTGAAATACCCCTTTCTAAATCTGAAAACACTGCACAGCAACCACTGTATAGGAGTTAATGCCTGGCAAAGCAATAATAACCCCATTTCTCCTTGTTTTACACCACAGACCAAAAGGGGAGTTGAAGGAGATTAATTACTTTGCCTGCTAATCAATGCAAAGACATATTTTTCTGCACCTCCATCTCGTAATTTTTATTTCATCTACTTTGTATTTTTTTTAGGGTTGCCAGATGTCCCAGTTTCACTGGGACAATCCTGGGTTTTGAAGGTACATCCCATCTGCTCTTGAAAATATTTCTGTTCACTGCTCTCTTGTTGATTGTGTGCTTTTAGAGGAGCTAGCCAGCAAAGGACTGCAGGAGAGAGGCTGAGAAATTATTATCAAGCCATAAAAAGCTGCCCATATTTCCCCAGTGCTGAAAATCAATTCTGGAGGGACCCTTTTGCACAAAATGTAAATGGTCACCGTGGCACACAAGAAATTATGATTACAAGTCCCACTGCTGCTCAGAGATTGCCCCTTAATGTGCATACATTTCAAACTGGAAGCAACACTTCTGCCCTTCCTGAGCTCCCACTGCAGACAGAGCCTTGGACTCTTTGATGGTGCAGCCAAGAAAAAGCAGTGTGGGGGAGGGCATTGCAGGAAAATTTCAAACTGAGAGGCAAACTTGGATGCAGTGGTAGTGCAGATGAGGGGCAAGGAGACTCTGCTGCATCCCTGACTCAGGGAAGTCCCTCAAGAAAAGGAGCTGCTGATTGAGTAGTCTAAGGTATCTAGAGAAAATGGAAGCTTGGTCTTCAGCTCCAGCTCTATTTCACAGCTGCTACATCCCACAAATATATCACAGTTATAATGTATGTAACCCAACATTATTTGTAAAACTGGAGTTGTATGAAATGTCAGCAATCAAAACTGTTGCTCGTTAAGAATAGAAAGTGAATTTGTGGTCCTCATTACCAAAAAACCCAAAGCCCCCCCCCCAAACAATAAGCAACCAACCAAAAAATCCCAACAAACAGCAACAGGGAAAAAAAAAAAAAAAGCTTGCAAAAGAAGCTGTAAAAGGACAAATGAAAGCATGCCAAGTCAGTATTCTCTATTCCTTCACAGGCTGTTCTTCTGAGGCCTGACTCATGGTTTCTGAATGCCTGGGGGAGAACAGAAGACCAAGACACAGAGAAAGCAGTATGTCAAATGGGAGGTCATCTTCCTCCAACCTGGTGTCACATTTGCAAACAAATCCCACCACAGTATCTCCTGTGCATTCCCTCTGACTTAGCAACATTCACACAGCTACCTCCCTTTGTCCTAGAAAAAGTTTCATTAAAAACTGCCTTTATCACCACAACTGCCAAGGACTTGACAGCACCTGCACTGCAGGTTGTGTTGAAGGCAGAGGCACAAAACTTCCCAAAGTTAAGAAAGACAACTGCTTGCAAAATGTGGAGAATTAGAAGGTATACAAAGATCTGTAGTTGTCACTTATTTGTGGATACAAACCAATTTTTGAACCCTGTAAGAACTGGAAATCACAGAATGGTTTAGGTTGGAAAAGCTCATCCAGCTCCAGCTCATCCAGCTCCAACCCCCCACTGTAGGCAGGGACACTTCCCACTAGAACAAGTCACTCAAGGTCTATCTAAATTAGCCTTGAACACCTCCAGGGAGGTTGTGGGTCACAGAAGCACAGAATGTGATCTTTGATCACATTCTGCTCTTCTGTGAGCCACAACCTCCCTGGGCAACCTGTGCCAGTCTCTCTCCATCCTCACTGGAAAGAACTCCCTCCTAACAGCTAGTTCAAATCTCCTCTTTTCCAGTGTAAACCCATTGGCTCTTATCCTGTCATTACAAGACCTTGTCAACAGTCCCTCCCCAGCCTTCCTGTAGCCCCCTTCAGATACTGGAAGGCTACTCTAAGGTCTCCTGGAAGCCTTCTCTTCTCCAGGCTGCAGAGCCCCAACTCTCATAGCATCTCCTCATAGCAGAGCTGCTCCAACCCTCTGAGCATCTTCCTGGCCTCCTCTGGACTCACTCCGACAGTTCCATGTCCTTCTTGGGGAGGCTCCAGAACTGTACACAGTACTTCAGGGGGGGTCTGACAAGAGCAGAGTAAAGAGGGAGAATCCTTTCCCTTGCCCTGCTGGCCATGCTGCTCCTGCTGCAGCCCAGGACACGGTTGGCTGTAAATATATTTCAGTTAGTACATACAAAGTAGTCAGCATATTTATGAACTAAAGCAGTACAAACCATTTCTTGTGAATAACACATTTCTGATAGAAAAGAGGGTTTACCTAGTGCTGGAGTTCAAAAACAGGAAAGGTGGAACACCAATCTTACATGAAATCTAAAAGGAAGGAGATTGCATCCACGAAACTCAGGCATCTAAAACCAGGATTCATTTGTCCCAATGACTGCAAAGAGAGTCAGATTCACTGGCTTAGGCACAGAAATTTGTACTCCAGGTAGCTGGAATGAGATGGGATGCATCCCATTCCCAATGATCTCATGCAGATAGAGAAACAGTTGTTTTTAAAGAGTTTGGAAAGCCACCATGGCTCCTCAACACTTAATGTACGTAACAGACAGGGGTAGTAAATACTATCAGTACACATACCTTAGAGGACACCAGAATCACAGCAGACTAACACTGTCTGGAACCAGTCATTTCACCTAGAACACTTACTCAGTACAGAAACACTTTTGAAGGACTGAAGCATAGCAATAAAAGCATGATTTTTCTTTCCCCTCTCTTTTTTTCTGGCATAAAAATATAGTGTGAGAACAACTTTGTAATTTCTTCTGCATTTCTAATTGATGGGAGGAAACTCTGTAAATGTTCAGTCTGTCTTTCCAGCTCTGTTCAAAACAGACAGCTGTCTCATTGGCCAACAATGTCCTTCTGCTTCCTGCTCCTTGGGATAAATACCTTAACTCCAAGCACAAAGTTGCTGAAGCTGAAAAATTTCCTTTTTCTTGCATTACAAGGTCCAGCTTTAAAGGATGTGCTTTGATAATGGTCCACATGCCACTGCAAAGCTCTTCTAAACACAACCTGTGACACCTCTGTGTCTTCTCTGGCACTGCAGTGAGCTGACCTGGACATGTCTGGGTTTGTTCACAGCTGCAGCATGACCCACATCTCCTTCTCTGGGAGGAGGGTTGGAGAAGAAAGCTCCCACCTTGTGCTAAATGTGGTGCCTGTTAGAGAATCACTGTGTCCTTCAGGGGCGCTTGCAGGATGCCATGCTTTGAAGGCAGGAAACAACAGGCTTGTTACAAGGTCATGGATTCAGAAACACTGAATTTGGATAAGAAATGAAGCATGCTATTTGACAGACACACTAGGAGCAGTTTTTGACAAGCAAACTCAAAACTCTGCAGCTGAGTGCAACCTACCTGAACTTGCTGTGTCCACTCCAGTGACATATCTAGGACATAGGTTTAGCTGGTAGCAAACGAGAGAGCAACGATTTGTATAACCATGAGGGAAGGTTTTGAGACCATGATTCTCCAAAACTTTGACAGACATTTCACATTGTTTTTTAAGACCAAATCCCATTTGTAAAATACATCTTTTTGCATGCAAGGTGTTACTTACAAAGGTGACAAACCAGGGAAATATTCCTCAGTATCTCAATTTACCCTGTCTGTGGTTTCAGCAGACCACAGTGCTTGCTTCTGTTGTGTGTATACTATTAGAACTACATCATCTGCAATATATGCAAGTTATAAAGTTATATTGCCAAATGCTTGTAGAGGAGTCAAAACATCTCTACCACTTCCCAGCAAGTATCTCAATAATTCATACAGCAATGCCAGCAGTAGCAGTGCCACCATTTACACAAAAGATTTGCAGAAACTCTTTCTGGCTACTACATCCTATGTTTTCAGTAAGGATGCCAGTCGTTTTTCATTTGACATTTGTTCTGAGTTAAAAAGATGTAGAATTAAAATTTAAAGCTACACAGATACAATTCTAGGTGCATGGAGGGAAGCAGCAGAAACAAAGCCTCTTATCATTGTTCACTTGTCTCCACATGGTGATTTTGTTGCTTTTATCAAAGATGGGTAATTCATTTTCACTCAAACTGTCTCCAAGTCCTACTCTTCAGGAGTTGAATTCTCTGCAAAAAAAGAAGAAACCTACATCTAGTGTTTTTATGAAGCTGCCCAAGTTTGGGGGTCTCTCAGATGTGTCTTCTGCTGGTTGAATTAATAGAATCATTGAATGGGTTGAGCTGGAAGGGACCTTAAAGATCATCTAGTCCCAAATGCCCTGCTATGAGCAGGGACACCTCTCACTAGACCAGACTGCTCAAAGTCTTTTTGTCCTAATACATGCCTGGCAAAGACCAATGAGCAAGTATGGATAAGTCCTATAGAATCACAGAATGGTTTGGTTTGGAAGAGATTTTTAGAAGTCAGATAGTTCAACCCTCTTGAGATGAGCAGGAACAATTTACCTGGATCACAGTCCAGGTATACTGAATGCATCACTTTCAGGATGCATCCAATTCATGCAGTGTTCACCACAAACACTGTCTGCATACATGCAACATATTTGATATGCTTCTACTATCTACTTAGCTGGTAGTGCATGTGCAAGTCCAGGAAACTCTACTTGGCTCCCTCTTCTTCTAAAATGCAGTTCCCACAGTCTGATTAGTTTCTTCTATGACTCAGTTCAGTACTTTACTGCATGGCTAGACACAAAAATTAAACACTTTATTTTTGTATCATGGCTGTTAGTGTGGATACAGAGCCTCAAGTAAAGAGTGTGAGCACACATGAACTGCAGAGACTAAAGAGGTTAAACTCAGTAGACCTCTAAACTATTGGCAACTGTGCAAAACAACGATCCCTAGGGGTTATTGTGTGTTCTATAAGTTCAAATGCACCTCAAAAAGGTCCTGCCACTGTGACAGATTCAAAATGAGACTCCTGGTTGGAGCAAAGTGTCATAGGGCTTGAAGTTCAGATTGCAACATGGGAAGCTTCCTCTTCTGGTGTATGGCTTTGGGGCATTGGTCTTTCTGCAGGGTGGGTTGTGGGTTAGGGGATGGGAGGTTCACTGGCTTCTACTGCTACTCTCATCTATGCAGGGGTAAGTGGGTTTGTGAGAGCAAGCTGTGTTAACACAGGACAATCCTGCTTCTACGATGAGTTAATCCAGGGAAGGGAAAAGAATACTGTTAAATAAGAAATTACAGTCATTTTACTTTGAACTTGAAACAAATCAGATGACAGACCTTTGGGGAAGCACAAAAGATTGTTCAATTTCTGTTCCTCACCCTTATTTTCTCTAATTGTGATCAAGAGAGGAAAGGCAAGTGATGAAATACAAGAGAGGAAATCATTGTTAAAAGGGCTCTCACTGTGACAGGCTAAAGCATCTAAAACATTGTAAAAATCCTTTATTACATATGTAAAGCTATTTTAAATACACACTGAACTGCTTCTTTGGGCTTGAAATGTAGTCCTCTGTTTCTCAGATGAGATGAAACAGAACAAAGGAAGAGAAAGAGAAGTTGCTTTAGGCCCTGTCTTACACATCTGGCACTACAGAAGCAAGGAGGTATAGCAGATTCGAGTACCAGGCTTGGGTGCTGCTGGTCTCGTGTGCAGCAACCCAGCAGGGCAGCATAAGGGGAGAGAAAGCTGACCATCAACCCAGCCTCGAGCTCCTGCTTTCCACACCCTTTCCTTTAACAAAACAGCCTCAACTAGGAGTCTGAGGATATTTGAAAATTGCCCCCAAACATTTACTGGGAAGATGTTGATCTAGATCCACCAAGTTAGTGTCCTGCTTGGTCACTCAGTATGCCAATGTTCAGCCAGGGTAATGTTGACACGCAGCCAACTTCTCTGCCTCAGCAGGATACTACTGCATTTTGCCTCACAGACAAGATTACATATGGGATTTCCAAAATTGTTATAGATTGGTATTTTAAGGGAGTGCACAGCAGCTCCATCTCTGCTATGTGCCTCACTAGCAGATAGGATATTTTCTAGCACTAAATGCAAAGCAAATCTCCCATGGTTTAATTCAGAAAGTCTGTGGAAGCAGTAAAGTCTTAAAGCCTACAAACACTGACTCCCTGGCATCTAATTCAGAAATTGGACAAGAAAGTTAACCTANGCTGTCATTGCAAGACCTTGTCAATAGTCCCTCCCCAGCCTTCCTGTAGCTCCCTTCAGATACTGGAAGGCTCCTCTAAGGTCTCCTGGAAGCCTTCTCTTCTCCAGGCTGCAAACCCCCAACTCTCTCAGCCTGTCCTCACAGCAGAGCTGCTGCAGCCCTCTGAATGTCTTGGTGGTCTCCTCTGGACCCACTCCAACAGTTCCATGTCCTTCCTGTGCTGGGGGCTCCAGAACTGCACACAGGACTCCAGATGGGGTCTGAGGAGAGCAGAGTAAAGGGGCAGAATCTCCTCCCTTGCCCTGCTGGCCACGCTGCTCTTGCTGCAGCCCAGGATTCAGTTGCTGTCTGGGCTGCACTCACACTGCAGGCTCATGTTGAGCTTTTCATCAACCCAGACCCCAAGGTACTTTTCCTCAGGGCTGCTCTCCAAAGTGTATGGAGGTTATGCATAACCCTTGGCCAATTGCATTTATTTCTGCAATAGTTCTAACAAACATCAGATCCACTGTAAGAGTTTTTGTGGACCTCTCAATCTCTGATGGATTTATCTTTATACATTATATTTTTCTCAGATTCATGGACAACAAACTCTCAGAGAAGATAAATGATCTGCTTCAGACCACCTGGGAAGCTTGGAGCAGGGCAGGACACTGCACATCATCTTCCTCAGGACTTTCTGGAGAACAGAGCATCTATTTCCTGAGGATTGGAAATAAAATCTATGCAAAACTGGCCAGAGCTGATCATCCCAAGCACAATTATTTGCATGAGCAGGTTTGCATAGCATGCCCCTGTTCTGGCAGGATATTGCACCTCTTTGGCTCCCCTTTGCTTCAGGTTCAGAACACTGTGTTGCTGAAAATGTGAGGCATTTCTGCCTACAGACAAGATTTTACAAGTGCACATCACCAGGTGCTACAGCCAGTGTGGGAGCCCTTTCATCATTGCTGTGGACAGATGAGGCTGTGCATGCCTTGGCATTACACATGGAAACCACTTGCTTAGTACAAAGTGGATGTATTTTCTCCAAGGCAAATGAAATCATTTCAACTTCTGCCTATGACTTCACAGGAGATTTGAAAAAATCAAGCAAACTCATTAAGGCAATTAAATGATCTTTAAAAAGTGAATCAGCTCTGCTCTCGTTTCCTGCATTTTAAAGGAAGGAGGCAACAACAGAATTCTCTAATCTAATCATGACTTGAGAGTAAATAAAATAAGAGAAACTGGAAACAGTTGCTGACTCTTGCAACAAGAAACATAGGAACAGTGGCAGATAAGTAGTGTGTCACTTCAGGGACAGAAGGATTATATTTCTCTGCTTTTACATAATTACCTCTACCTGGACAGATTTTCAATTTTGTCATCCACACCAAGGGGAGCATTACTGGATTAATTACTGTAATCTACAAGGTAGTCAGCATGACCATCATACCTAAACATATTCAGCATGGAATATGACATTTAAATCAGGGTTTGAAGAACCTGAAAACCTTTAATGGCTGCAAGTCTCTTTTCCAATACATTGAGATATTCAAGCCTGTTTTTCTGATACTTCAGAAGCAAAACAAACCACAAAGTTTTAAAACATCTTTCCCACATGTTACACCCTCACATTCTTCCTAATGACCAGTCCTTTAAATATATACCCCTGTAACAGGGGAAAACAGTGACTAACTTGTTGCAACTATGTCTGTTGAGAAAAATTAATCTGTGAATATTGGACACTCAGTAGCCCAGAAAGCTTAAAGCAAGGTCCATGAAGTCTGTGGCATGATGCACTTTGGAATGAAGATGTTCTGACGTTCTCAGTTCAGTTCTAGAAATGCAAACTACAACATCTAAAAGCTCTTCTGCTTTCCTAAATTCTCTTAAAGAGTATTTGTATTTTTTGATGGAAAAAAAAAAGGCAAAACAAAAGAAAAATGCTCTAAATAATACAGTTTTGCATGACCAAGACAACTTTAATCTAAGTTATTGCATAACAGCAAGTTTGACTTTCCTTATTTTTCTGTCTTGCTTTTAAGAGTTCAGAAAACTCCTTTTTTGGGCTGTTTTCGTTCTAGTTAAAAGGAAGCTTCTCATAAAAATGCATTTTGAAAGAAGACTTTTCTGTGACCCCTTACACTGCCACTAGATCACTGCACATAGCTCTGCATCGTTAACTTTGAGCTCATAAAAGATGATCGTGTTGACAGCAGAGGTCAGACCCACTGATAAAAGCAGCATCTTGTGTTACAGTAACAGGACCTGGGATTAGTAAAGTGCTTCTTATTTTCTGAGAGCGACTAGTGGGCTTTTTTGGGTAGTAATTAATCCAATCTCTACAGGTAAAGTAGAACACACTGACAAAAGCCCAATTCTTGTAGTACAAAATACCATCAGCTACCCTTTGTATAGCTACACGTGCCATAAATCACCTCTTACCCTGCCTGCCCGCAGCAATTATGCCTCTGCTAACACAAAGGAGTGGTATAGACTGACACTGCCCATGTCATTGACATTCACTGACGTTAGCAGATGCATTTACCTGCTGAGAAATGCCTGGCTGGAGACAGCAGCACTTGGGAAACTCAGCCAATGAGGATCATGCATTACTTGTCCACCTGCAAGCAGCCACCCCTGGGACAGGTGAGGACGTGAAAGTGTTTCTTCAGAGTTGGCATCCTGCAGAGGGGAAAGGACTGCTGCTGATTCAAGCTGTAACATATTTCTGAAAAGAAGGAATAAATGGCCCCAGGTAAGACTGATAGCAGCTGAGGTGATCCAGCTGCAGACACCACATACCTGCCACCTCTCAAAGATCCCTCTGAAGGGAAACTGCAAGCTGCAGTCTGAGCTCAGTGGCCTTGCTCCAAATGTCAGCATGAGTGCAGCAACAGTGGTTCAGGAAGCCTTTCAGGTTCAATTTAAATTTTAACATAGCTGTAAGTTCAAAGTGTCATTTGTTTTAATAAAAAATGCTTCCAGAGTGCAAGTGTGCAGCCAGAAGTGAGTAATGGTGGTGTGAAACGTGGTGTAGGACATAGAGAATCCCCACAAACATGCCACTAGCACTAGGCAGTGCCTCACATGCTGCTTTCTCCTTCGTGGAAGAATTTTTCTTGCTAGTCTTCAAAAATGCTTGGGGCTTTTTTCAGTTTACTAAGAAAGAAGAGGGCCCAAATAAATGCTTCTAATAAGTTTCAGGACTTATACAAACAGGTTCCAGTGATATTAACAGACTTCATGGAATGGTTTGTGTGGAAGGGACGATTAAAGGCCCTCTAGTCCAACTTCCTTGCAGTAAGTAGGGACATCTTCAACTAGATAAGGTTGCTCAAATCCTTGTCCATCCTGACCTTGAATGCTTCCAGGGATGGGAAGAGAATTGTGTCTGTTTTCACAAGTTCTGTATCTGACAAGCAGTCCTAGGTTCAAAAGCCATTTGTCCACTTTTCATACAGTCATAAAGACATTTATATTCTGGAATCAGTTTCCTTTCCTTTTTGCACAGCCATTAATACATTTTTTTCCCCATTTTTGTTTCATAGCTGCCAAGTCTTGCACAGCTCCATGTGTGAATTTATGCAAATTTCAGAATGCGCTAATTCACATATTTGCAAATTGGCAAGTGATTGGCAAACATGTAAATGAGCTCTTTCAGTCATTTCCCTCTTCTCTTAAACTTCAGTTTGGGATCAGCACCCCCTTTTCGAGCTCATGGCAGTGGGGAGAACTTAAGGCACTCACCCCCAAACCTGGCAGGTGTAGTAGAGGTAGTGTATTTACATGCCTGACTGAGTATAGGGTGGATGTTAAAAACCAACAAGGCACTGAGGAGATCTCTAGATGTGCTGGGAAGGCTTCAGAGGAGTAACCAGCACAGCTGCAGAAGTATCAGCAGGAAATGTGTGCAGATGTGGTCATGCTTAGCGTGGTCATGCCAGAGTTGTGAGCTATCTGACAGTATGAAGCAGTGCTGGCAGTGAGAGGAACTAAAGAGCTAATTTCACTGCAGGAGACAGCAATGGGTCATGGCTGGTGTTCATGGGTGAGGGAAAGAGGGCTTGACAGAAGGAGGCTGTGGATCAGGATGTATGGTGAAAAATGCAATCTCTTGACTCTCATTTGCTGTAAAACAAGCAAGCAGGACATACAGCAGGAATTCAGATGTCCTAGCACCTGGCTGGGATTGCTTTTCGTCCTGCAGACTACACTTGCCCCATGGACACCCATCACTCAAGTGCTCCCAGCAGGCAGCTTCTGCAGTACCTTAAAATCGTGGCTGGCTCCAGGGTGAGCCATGTCTGTTGCAGGGTAGAGGGGACCCTCCTAATTTTCCCTGGCACCAAGAGCAGCTTACTGCTTTTGCATGAAGGGCAATGGCTGACAAAGAAAATAAGTATTACTCTCCAATTATGCCACTGCTTACAGTCCAGCAGTTCTGGGTGCACAGTGTCTGCTGCTGAGCTATGTTACACCAGCACGCCAAGATTTAGGGTAACTTCTCATTTCTTTCACCTGAGCCAGAAGATGTTAGCAGCCCTATCATGCTATCTGCTAAGTCATACCTTATGAGTTGAGGATTTCCCAGTGACTGCTTATCCCAGTCTGTCCTGGTTGTGCTGCTTCTTCCTGAAAGCAACTTTATTTGTAGCAAGTTGGATCAGCTCTAAAAACAGCATACACCTTGTAAAAGCAGTGTCGTTTTGGGTGACAAAATGAACAGAGCACAATCCCAGAAGGTTAAACAAACCAGGGCCGAGGAAGAGAGGAAGAGAGGAAGAGAGGAAGAGAGGAAGAGAGGAAGAGAGGAAGAGAGGAAGAGAGGAAGAGAGGAAGAGAGGAAGAGAGGAAGAGAGGAAGAGAGGAAGAGAGGAAGAGAGGAAGAGAGGAAGAGAGGAAGAGAGGAAGAGAGGAAGAGAGGAAGAGAGGAAGAGAGGAAGAGAGGAAGAGAGGAAGAGAGGAAGAGAGGAAGAGAGGAAGAGAGGAAGAGAGGAAGAGAGGAAGAGAGGAAGAGAGGAAGAGAGGAAGAGAGGAAGAGAGGAAGAGAGGAAGAGAGGAAGAGAGGAAGAGAGGAAGAGAGGAAGAGAGGAAGAGAGGAAGAGAGGAAGAGAGGAAGAGAGGAAGAGAGGAAGAGAGGAAGAGAGGAAGAGAGGAAGAGAGGAAGAGAGGAAGAGAGGAAGAGAGGAAGAGAGGAAGAGAGGAAGAGAGGAAGAGAGGAAGAGAGGAAGAGAGGAAGAGAGGAAGAGAGGAAGAGAGGAAGAGAGGAAGAGAGGAAGAGAGGAAGAGAGGAAGAGAGGAAGAGAGGAAGAGAGGAAGAGAGGAAGAGAGGAAGAGAGGAAGAGAGGAAGAGAGGAAGAGAGGAAGAGAGGAAGAGAGGAAGAGAGGAAGAGAGGAAGAGAGGAAGAGAGGAAGAGAGGAGCCAGAGAAGATATACAATTCATCTTCAAGTTATCTAGGGCAGCTTGCCTTAGAATTAGCTTAATTAGCTTCATTACCTTGTTTTATATGGAAATATTGTGGGAACAGTATTCTTTCTGTGGCACTCAGGTAGTTAAATACACACAATTTGCTTTTTGAAGCTTGGATTCTGCTGACTTTATTTCAAGCAATCAAAAGTATCTAATTTGCATTCACATTCACATTAGTGGTCCATATGTTAGCCCTGTTTAAAAGCTATATGCTGCATTCATTATGAAATACTTGGCTTCCTGGCTTTATCCTTTTACTTTGAAATTATTGTGATAATATTGCAACTCCTCTATTTAGACTATTCTCAAATACAAGGGGGTTTTGTGTGATCTGATTCTTTTTCACAGTTTTTTCAAGGGTAGGGCTTTTCATTTTCTGTTTACAGTGTTATGGGAACTTGCAAGTTGGCAAAATAACTCGGTACCATCATTTCATATGACAGTGCATTATTCCTCATACCTAAAGCTTCATTAAAATATCAGGATTTCAATCTGTCTCTGTGTGAGATTTCAGACCACACACACCACCATGAAGTACATACCCTTCAGAGTTCATCATGCTCCTCGCTGAACAGAGTCAGCCTTTTAGAATTAGAAAAATTTGGCTACATTACCTCATTGTTCCTTGAGTTTCTTTTTCATTGTGGAGCACAGAGTAGAAGTATTTCCTTCTTACAGACTTCATAATACAAATGATCAAAAATTAATTGACAAAATTGTCACCCAGTGACACAATGAGGGGACACAGTCTTGAGCTGCACCAGGGCAGGTTTAGCCTGGATGTTAGGAAGAAGTTCTTCACAGAAAGAGTGATTGGCATTGGAATGGGCTGCCTGGGGAGATGGTGGAGTCACTGTCCTTGGGAGTGTTTAAAAGGAGACTTGGTGCCATGATTTAGTTGATTAGATAATGGTGGATGATAGGTGGGACTTGATGGTCTTGAAGGTCTTTTCCAACCTGACTGATTCTGTGAAAAATAGAAATAAAAAAACCCAAAAAAACCAAAAACCACAAGTCACTGTCATGTGAAATGTCCTGTCCACAGTCATGTAAAAAGACTGTGACAAAGCAAAGAGTGAAATCAAGCTCTTTCAGGTTGTCATCCTCTGCTTAGAACAGAAGACTGCCTACCACATCCTGTTAACTACTTCATGAGGTCATCACTTTGTGATTGCTATAATGCATGTGTGAAAGTTGCCCCCAAAGTATTAATTCCCTAATTTAATGTCTGCTCCAGATTGGTTTCATTCACTAGCCTAAATACTGCATGTCATACTGCGTGTCTTGGAAAAGACTCATATTTCATCTGATAGAAATCAGTGATTGCCCCTTGGACACTGATTCTCATAACCCCAAAACCTTGAAAGAGAAACTCTTTCTCACCTGCATGCTCCTTGTGGATTCTGACATTTGGAAAATCATTCCCCAATCCAGTCTTTGGAAGTTCTTTGGACATCACAAAAGGTGAAGAATGTTGAGATGTTTGCTATGAATTGAATGTCACAAATGGTTATTTCCTAGGTATGAGAAAAATATTCTGCAGTAAACACTAAGAAAAAAATAACTGAGAAAATTCCATTAAAAAAAAGTAAAAATCAGTGATCAGGAAAACAAAACAAACCAAAATTTTGGGTTTTTTTAATATGAAATCTGTTTAAGCAAGAGTTTCTTGGATGGGTGGGAAAGAAGTGGAAGATTTATCAGGCAAATAATTTCTGAGATGTGGAGTTTTATATTATTAGGTTTGTTGTTTGGAGAAATCTTGACCTGTCTCCATTAACAAATGTACATGGTAGCCCTTAGGATGAATTGCTGTTAATGGTCAGAGGTCATTTATGATGAAGTGCTAAGTGCAGAAGCTACAGTTTTCATAACAAGGGCTGTATACGGGAGGAAAGCGAACAGAAGCCAAGGGGTTATGATGGCAGCCACCATGAAATCATAAATTCAGAGAATAAGTTCCAAATCCCATCTGATTATTACAAAATTTTAGACCCTGAATATCTCATTCTGATAACATGTATGGGAGAAGAGGGGAAAAAGCTCACAAAAGATAGAGAAGATGGAGCCAAAGGGCCCCCGGGGAAGAGGGAGCCAAAGGGCCCCCGGGGAAGAGGGAGCCAAAGGGCCCCCGGGGAAGAGGGAGCCAAAGGGCCCCCGGGGAAGAGGGAGCCAAAGGGCCCCCGGGGAAGAGGGAGAGAATTAGAACAGAAAACAGAAAATTCAGTCATGAAACATCTAAGCATTAAACTTGTGGCACATAGAAGAATACAAAATCACCACGGAGCATTTCTAAACTTTGTGGGCATGTCTCTGGCACATAACTATTTGAACTAAATAGTGGATGACTACTCTCCACTCTTTAAAACACTGCACTCTTTACAACACCAGAGTAGCAGAATAGCACATGGTGAATTGTAGCTTCCTTTCTAGAGGACTCTGAGTGGGGTAATAACAAATAATGCTCCACAACTCATGAGTGAGCTTTTCAAGAGTGCTTTCTGTGGTATTGGCTTAAGCATACCATGCCAAGTTTTACATAGAGTCCGAAAAAGCTAAGACAACCTCAGTGTACATAACAAAAGATGTTGGTTTATTAAGTCCAAGAAAATTCAGATCAGTACTTAATATTGTTAGATGTTATACTGAACCCTCCTCTCCCTCCAAAACCCCAGCACTTTTAGAGAGTATAGTCAGAAAGCCAGAACTTTAGTTTTAAAATGAGGCAGGACTCGAGTCAAAGACTCTCAACCCTGAAGTATTTACAAAAGAGCAATATGTCAGGAAATAGGAATAAAACCATACACTGATGTGTAAAAGCATTATCCTATCTGCATTCCTTTTCCACCTACATAATATCTCCTTGGGTTACAGCTATACTGTGTATGATAATTCTTGAGAGTCAGTCATCAGCCGCTTCAGAGGAACAAGGCGCATTTCAATAGCATGAAAGATGCATATCCAAGATGCTTCTCCACTGCAACAACTCACTGGCAAAAACAGAGCTCTGAACATCTTAAAATGATCTATCCGTAAAGGAGTGGGGTCCCATCCTCAGTATACATTTCATCAAAACAACGCAAGTACCCACATCTGCTTTGGGAATATTTTCCCCAGGTTGGGACCCTCTCCATTCACAGTCCTTAAGTTAAGATTTTACTCCTTTCTCCCGTGCCTCACTCAGCACATTTCAGTAGGTAACAGTAGGTCCCCCATTATGAATCGGGCCGCATGGTTCTCCACTGCTCAGTGAAGACATCAGATAAACCACTTTGCTGTTGCCAGTTGGCAAGTAATAAATATGCAGGTTAGGAGTGTTAGATTTTAAAGGACCAGTCCTGCTCCTGTTGCTAACAACTTCTTCCTGACGAAGCAGAGCTAAAACTGACTGCTGAAAGGCAGATTGTGTGTCAGCTCCTGCCATTTTCTACAAGAAATACCCTGTAGCCTCACACTACTCTACAGTCTCAAATATTCTGCTCCTGTTTCTTTTATAACACTCCCCCACAAAGAGGGTCTGAGAGACCTGAGGCTGTTTAGTCTGGAGAAGACCTACAGGAAATCCTATCAATGTGTACAAATATCTGAGGAATGGATGTTAAGTGGATGTGGTCAATCTCTTTTTGGTGGTCAGCGGCAGTAAGACAAAGAGCAATGGCTATAAACTGGAACACAGAAGGTTTCACCTCGATGTAAGGAGAAGCTTCTTTTCAGTGAGGGTGGGTGAGCCCTGGAACAGGTTGTCCAGAGAGGTTGTGGAGTCTCCTCTGGAAACTTTAAAAACCCACCTGCATGCATTCCTGTGTGAACTACCCTAGGGGATCCTACTTGGCAGGGAGGATGGAATAAATAATCTCTGGAGGTACCTTCCAACCTCTAAAGTTCTGTGATTCTGTAACCAGTGTGGAGAGTGTGCAGCATGCTACTTCTCTCATTGGAAAGTCCACAGCCATAAAAACATGGACAAAAATTCTGACCCACTGGCTTTAAGTGCTGACTGGACAGTATGGAAGAACTAGTTATACCTTATAATAGTTCGCTTGCCCGTAAAACAATAAGAAAGCCCTTAAGCAAATGAACAAAAAACAAAAAACCCAAACACACAAAACCCAACAAAAACACACACACAAAAATCAAACACCCCAGCAAAATCAATCAATGAAACAAACAAAAACAATAGCATATATATGTATGTATCACCACATGATGTCAGAATTTACCTGCAGTACCTCTTTGATTCAGGACTAAACCACACTCCAGAAGGGTACTCATCAGCACTGGGGTGTAGGGAGCTTGTGTAGCAACCACACTGATCGTTCCATAAACTCTGAGTACTAATGATCCAGTGTAACTCTTTCATATCAGCACAGAGTACACAAAGTATGACTGTAGCTAAAGTCTGTTTCCTGTCTCTTTCCCATTTTGGACTGGAATTTTGCATCTAGCACATGCTTGTGTGTAGGCAGGAGTCATTTTTCCTCCTTTTCTGGAATGATTCTTGTGTTTCTGCTGACAACTTCTGGAACAGTTTAAGCCACCATGTCAAACCACTGTTGTTACAAATCTGTACTGTACTGGAGAAGCAGTGGCTGCAAGCACAGGAATCAGGAGGAGAGAAAACTTTTCTACCTATAACTAGTTAGGTCAAGTGAAGCCAGGCAATATAAAAGAGTCTTCAAGGTGCATCAATTCCAGCACTAAAAAATTACAAGTGTAGCTTAAAATCATTCTTGAGTTTGAACTCCTTCAGACAAAGTGCAGAGTCTGGTTTCTGATGCCAACAGAGGACTAATGTTGAATTCTAGAGTAGATTCTCCACGATATTGGGTGCACTGAGACACTGGATTGACTCTGATTTTCTGCCTGACCTGAACTTGTGGTAAACAGTATAAAGTCCATTAGGAAATGTTCACTATCTCTCATGTGCCCTAGGTCCTTCTTAAGTCCCTTGCACCTACAGCACCTTTCCCAGAAAAGGATTTAGTTGAGCTCTGAGGGACTCCCATGGCCAGGGTTACTTAACCAGCATCTAGGACTAGATGTTTCAGATGGGACAGGAAGAGTGTAAAATGGATGGATTGGATCTAACATATGAACTCTTAACTTCTGCAGATCCTTACTTAATATTTTAACTGTGTGCATAGATTTACATCCTTTAGGTACTTACAGTAGAAATCAATTCACTCTGTCATCACATCAACTCGTATAATATCTGTATATTATAACACACAATCCTCAGCTCATATTCAAATAAATAAACATTGACTTAATATAAATTGTTCTCTTACCGTATCAGAACATTGTGTAATTAAATCATCTCACTGGTAGTGTGTACAGATGGCTTAATTTTCTGTAATACCCACTAAAGCTCAATTGACTTAGAGGGGACTACTAATCTATTTAAAGTTAAACC
>VWYK01045793.1:4934-23496 GCA_013399775.1 Semnornis frantzii | reverse complement strand
GGTGAGACACTGGCACAGATTGCCCAGGGAGGTTGTGGAGCACAGAAGCACAGAATGGGATCAAAGATCACGTTGGGTGATTCTGTGCTCCACAACCTCCCTAGAGATGTTCAGGACCAGGCTGGATGAGGCCTTGAGTGACCTATACTAGTGGGAGGTGTCCCTGCCTATGGCAGGGTGTTGGAACTGGCTGAGCTTTGAGGTCCCTTCCAACCTTACCATTTTAGGTTTCTATGATTTATCCCCATGGCAGGTCTACCCAAACCAAAGAGCCAGGCTCTACCTGCTAATTCCAACCAGCTCTTTGGTTGGGAGTTTTGTGTTGGAAAAAAAAAAAAAGATATCAGGAAAAACTGAGTCCATCTGTGGCACTTTAGAGCTTTCCTATGAGGAGAAAGGATTCCTGCAGGTCTGGGACTTGGTGGGGGTGGGGAGCCAGGTTTATTTGCCCTTCCTCCTTGTGTTTGGGAATAATGATGCTTCAAAGTGCTGTGAGACCCTGCCATTTTGGGCACCCAATAAGAGCTGTGGGCTGACTTAATGAGTCATCTCTTTGCAAGCAGGGCTGAAAAATGTCACATTCCATTTTTGTTTGCAAATTTCTCAGGCGCGTGGCTTGAGCTCCCGACACAAACGAGCTCACAGTGGAAGCTCTCTGCAGGGCTCAATTCTCCATGGCTGTGTCTGTGGTGGAGGTTTGGTGATGCTTCTGGATCCCAAACTACCCCCACTCATGGCCTGGCAGCTAAGGCAGCATCTACCTGGAGGTCTGTGGCAGTTAACTTCAGTCTGTGATAGTTAACTTCAGTCTGTGGCAGTTCAATTCAGTCTGTGGCAATTAAATTCAGTCTGTGGTAGTTAAATTCAGTCTGTGGCAGTTCAGTTCAGTCTGTGGTAGTTAAATTCAGTCTGTGGTAGTTAAATTCAGTCTGTGATAGTTAACTTCAGTCTGTGGTAGTTAAATTCAGTCTGTGGCAGTTAAATTCAGTCTGTGGAAGTTCAGTTCAGTCTGTGGCAGTTAACTTCAGTCTGTGGCAGTTAACTTCAGTCTGTGGCAGTTCAGTTCAGTCTGTGGCAGTTCAATTCAGTCTGAGGCAGTTCAATTCAGTCTGTCTTTGAGAGGTCTGTGGCAAGAAGGCAGAACTCTTTTAGCAGCAGGAGGAAACAGCTGAGTTTAGCATTTATTTCTGAGATATTTTCCCATGTGTTTATTTCTGAGCATTTATTTCTGAGATATTTTCCCATGTAAGCTTCTGTGTGGTGTCCAAGGGCAGATAGGGCTTGGTTATGTATTTTTTTTTTTTTCCCCCCCTGATGCAAACAATTGGAACAAGAATTCACTCTGCAGCAGGGCTCCAATGCCTGTGTCTGTGATTCTTATTCTGTGAGTGAATCTGAGCATTCAGGGCTGGGGCTGAGCATTCACAGAATATCTTTGCTTGGAATCATGGAATGGTTTAGGTCAGAAGGGATCTCAAAGCTCAGCCAGTTCCAATCCCTTGCCATAGGCAGGGACACCTCCTACTAGAGCAGGTTGCTCAAGGCTTCATCCAACCTGGCCTTGAACACCTCCAGGGAGGTTGTGGAGCTTCTGTGCTCCACAACCTCCATGGCCAACCTGTGCCAGTGTCTCCTCACCCTCCCTCTCTGTGCTCCACAACCTCCCTGGCCAACCTGTGCCAGTGTCTCACCACCCTCACTGCAAACAACTTCTTCCTATGACCTCCAAGCTCATCCAGTCCAACCTTTGGCCCAGCACTGCCATGTCACCATTAAACCAAGTCCCTAAGCACCAGCTCCACACATTGTTTGAGCACCTCCAGGGATGGTGACTCCCTCACTGCCCTGGGCAGACCATTCCAGTGTTTGAGAATCTTTTACCTAATACCCAGCCTGAACCTTTCCTGCAATCATCTCCTCTAGTCCTGTTGCTTGCCACCAGGGAAAAGAGACCCAACTCCCTCCTCTCTCCAGCCTCCTTTAGGGCATCATTTCATGCCTCAGTTTACCACCACACACTGTGCCACAGCCTACAGGAAAGCTGGAGGTGAAAAGCCCTTTAGTAGTTGAAACAGGCTCAGCCAAAGCTGGGAGAAATTGATGTATGCCTTCCTTCTGGAGCATTATGGGAGGGTGGACCTCTTTAGAGGTGATGTGTGGTGAGATGGATGATAGCAAGGATGAGCTGTTAAGGGCTTTCTGTCCTTCTGTGGGCAGCAAAGGTTTCTTTTATCTTTTAAGATAACCTGAGAGGAGTAAGGACTATAGGCTCACTCCCATTTGTCAAGTGAGTTTTCAAAAGGTATTTAAATACTTTTACAGTGCCTGTTAATGAAACTTTGGTGACCCTGGGGCTCCTGAGGGAATCCATCTGCATCTAAGTGATGGAAAATGAACTCGTTAATGGCTGGGACCTGCTCAGTCAATATAGGAAATCGATCCCTAGTGATAAAGGGCTGTATGGGAAAGGGCTTGGCTAAGTGGGTTTTATCCTCAGGATGAGGAGGGATGAGTGGCTGGGCAGTGTAGAGCAGTGACTGATGAAGAGGATCAGATGATGGCTGGGGAAGTGCTTCGTTTTCACTCCTAAACGTTGAGATTTGGAAGGAGTCCCCAAACTGAAGTTCTTGTGCCTGAAGGACCTGTGGGAAGGGTCTGATTGCAGCCTCTTGCTTCTCTTTTCTGTGCTTGTACACCACCTAGCACCACGGGAGGAGGCTTCTCCCCCTTTCTTGCCAGCCTCCAGCTGGGGAGGTGAAATCTCTCTCTTGAATTTCCTCCTGTGGCAAATGATCCAGCGTGGGGCAAGAGACCAGAGCTCCTGGAAGCTCACCTTATGGGCAGTAACAGAAGGTAGCAGAAATACATGGGAAAACCATGCACCAGGTGCCTGGATCCTCTGGGAATTGCTCTGGAGTTGTTTGGGACATCTGCCCTGCATCTAAGAGGAGTTATTTTGGGGAAGGACTTGCCCAGCTCTTGCCTTCAGTTGGGTTAGCAATCAGCCATGAACTCCATTTCCAGACTTTGGGGCAGTTGCCTCTCTGCCCTTTGCTAAACCCCTTCGCCTCCAGCTCATTCCTTTCCTCCTGGCCTCTCTGCACTGCAACAGGGACACCACTGAACTCCATTTCCAGACTTTGAGGCAGTTGCCTCTCTGCCCTTTGCTAAACCCCTTCGCCTCCAGCTCATTCCTTTCCTCCTGGCCTCTCTGCACTGCAACAGGGACACCACTGAACCTGTGTATGAGCAGGGACTCACAGCTTCAAGGGTACTTGCACTTGTAGAGTTACATCATTGAGGGAAAGCTATAAAGGGGAGCTCACACCTGGCTACTTGGCAGTCTGCTGCAGGAAATGGGAACGATCTGTCTGGCTGCAGAGAGCCATTGCTGCTGCTGGAGGGGAGAGGTAGGAAAGTGGAGAGCAGGATGACAAATTGCAAGAGGGAGGAAGGGAGCAGGAAGCATATTTCTCTGCATTTGGGGATGCTGTGTGTCTAGTCCTCCTGTACACACCATCTGTGCACTGGTAGAACCACACTGGGTCTTTTAAGAGCCCTGATCCACCCTTTCATCTCTCACGCAGGGCAAAACATGTACCATGGAGCTGGGAACGGGGCCTCAGACAGAGTAAATTGGTCCTGTTCTGCTGGTATCCACAGGGTGATGCTGATTTTCATTACAGAGGTGGATGGCCCAGCCAGAGCAGAGCAGCAGGGCTGACTGTGCTCCCACTCAGGGTCCCTTTGCACCCCCTCCTCTGCTTTGGGGGGGGACCACCCTGATTTAAAGCAGCTGAACCTTCAGGGAGCGTATGAGAAAGGCGAGCCTGGAAATGTGAGCAAAACCTTTATGGCTCTGGAGCAAAAATGCTTTGAGACCTGCAGCAGCCTATTTCCAAAGAAGAGGAGCTGGATTATGATGTGATTGGTGCTGTGCCCTCCAATGATTCACACATCCCATGGGTCTGGTCCTCAGCTGATAAAGGCTGGGAGAAGCAAAATGATTTATGTCCAGTGAAGATCAGCTGGAGCAAGACCACATTATACCATTTGCTGAAGTGCCTGCTCTCTCCCTCCCTTCCCTCTCCACTTGCCTTCAATCACTAAAATCTACTTCATTAACAAACTCTCCCTAATCACTGTTCCTGAGCAGTGGAGCACTTTGCCCAGTGGGGCTCTGCATGAAGCTTCTGCCAAAGGATTGTTCCAGTGAGTGTAATTCACACCTTAATGACTTTGCTTCTCCTCAGCCAGTTGTTGCAGGGAGCAGAGCAGTGATTCTGCAAAGCTCACTGTGCTGGCAGCCTCTCATGGGTGGTTGTGAAGCTGCTCATGTCCTGAACAATGAAACATTTTCCTTCTCCCAACTGCGTCCAGTCTTTGATAGAATCACAGAATTGTAGGGGTTGGAAGAGACCTCTAAAGATCATCGAGCCCAACCCTCCTGCCAAGCAGGGTCACCTAGGGCAGGTCACACAGCAACACATCCAGATGGGCCCTGAGAGTCTCCACAGGAGGAGATTCCACAGCCTCTCTGGGCAGCCTGCTCCAGCACCCTTGCAGTAGAGGTTTTTCCTCATGTTGAGGTGGAACTTTCCAGGTTCCAGTTTATATCCACTGCCCTTTTGTTCAGCTAAAGGCATTTTTGCAGTCAGAAAGTGAAGGGGAAGGGGGATGGTGGAGGTGATACTTGAAGAGTTTAGGCATGGTCCCTTCCAACCTTACCATTCTATGATTCTATGATTAGGGGGCTTGAAGGATTTGATTCTTGTGCCAGAATTTAGATGGAGATTTTGGACACAGAAACAAAACCAAGCAAGCAAGCAAAAAACCACCAGAACAAAAACCAAAACAAGACAAAACAAACAAACAAAAAACACAAAACAAAACCAAAACCCAAACCAAACCAACCAAAAAATCCCAAACCCCAACACCAAAAGAAACCCCAAACTCAAACAAAACCCCTAAAATAAGAAGATTTCTCATGAAATACAGATTCCTGATCTGGAAGTGCTTAGGTTTTGGCCACGGCAGGAGGAAGGCGACGATGGGTGTTGGAAGCAGGGGGTTCGGAGCTGGAAGGCTGCTGGGAGTGTGCTCGGCTGCGGCTGTCGCTGCTCGGCGGCCGCGGGCTGGGCTCGCAGCCGCTCTCCGTTGGCACGGCGGTGCCCAGCCGCCCGGTGCGGCGTGAGGAGCATCATTTAAGCTGTTCTTTTCCCATCCTGGTGTGTGAAGCCGTTTGTTTGAGATGTAAGAGTCTCCCCCACGCAACCCTTTGCGGCAGTGTTTGTGCCGTAGGGAGCCAGGAACTCCGCCGAGGTGCTGGGGGAGCAGCAAAGCTGTGAGGAGCAGCCCAGCCAAGCATCATCCTGTGGGGGCGGCTTGTTTTTCATCCTCCCCACCCTCTCGGTGGTGATGAGACCTATTTTTCTCCCCTTCCATGTGCAGAAATAGCTTGCGTTTGTCGTAAATCACCTCGGCTGCAGATGGTGAGTCATTGGTTGATCAAAGGCAAGACCCTTTTCTAGGTCTGAGGGGAAGACTGAATGTTTCAATAAATCATTAGGAATCCTCAGGAAAGAGAATTTCCCCCTCCCTGGGTTAACGACAAAGCCTCACCACTCCCCTGCTTTGTCCCCAAGCCCTCCGGGCTTCTGCAATGCAAATTGCAAACGTCGGGGGCACGAATGTGGAATGCTTCACTCAGGATCTCTCTCAGCTATTCTTGGGCACTGGGCAGGAGTTTTGTGCCCTAACCAGCAGATCTGGAGAGCAGCAGGGGAAGAAGTGCTCCATGTGAGGGGGTTAGATGTGGGTGAGTGCATGTGCTAGGAGAAGGGAGAGAGGGAGGACACAGTGTCAGTGAGTGTCGTTCAGCAGCAGCCAGGGGGGCAAGATACGCAGAGTCCAATGAGATCAGCATCAGCTGAGCATGCTGAGGACAGGCTGAGAGAGGCTCTGCAGCCTGGAGAAGAGAAGCCTTCCAGGAGACCTTAGAGTGGTCTTCCAGGATCTGAAGGGGCCTACAGGAAGGCTGGGAAAGGATTATTGACAAGGTCTGGGAATGCCAAGACAAGGGGAATGGGTTTGAAGTGTCCGCGGGGAGATTGAAAGTGGATGTTAGGAGGAAGTTGTTTGCAGTGAGGGTGGCGAGACACTGGCACAGGCTGCCCAGGGAGGTTGTGGCTGCTCCCTCCCTGGAGGTGTTCAAGGCCAAGTTGGATGAGTCCTTGAGTGACCTGAACTAGTGTGAGGTGGTAGGCAGGGGGTTGGAACTGGCTGAGCTTTGAGGTCCCTTCCAACCTTCCCATTCTATGATTCTATGAGCCAGCGTAGTGGTGGCAGGAGCTGGAGTGCAGGGTGAAGTAAACCACTTGAGTACTGTGTTTGGGGTCCCCAGTTTTGGGGTCCCCAGCTTAAGAGGGACAGCAGATCTTCCCATTTCCACTGAGGGACTGTAAGGTACTCCACAGTCAGGGCAGCAATTGGGATGTCCAGAACTAAGGGAGGTTCTCCTCCACGTNTGGGGGTCAGGAGGGGGGGGACAGGCTCTGCTCACTGCTGCCTGGGATAGGACAAGCAGCAATGGATGGAAGCTGCAGCACAGGAGGTTCCAGCTCAACACAAGGGCAACTTCTTGCCTGGAAGGGTCCCAGAGCCCTGGCACAGGCTGCCCAGAGAGGTTGTGGAGTCTCCTTGTGTGGAGCCTTTGCAGGCCTGTCTGGATGTGTTCCTGTGTGCCCTGAGCTGGATTGTCTGCTCCTGCTTTGGCAGGGGAGATGGACTGGATGAGCTCTTTGGGTCCCTTCCAACCCTGACATCCTGTGAGCCTGTGAACCACAGGTCCATGACACAGATGCATGGGGATCCAGGATGCCACTGGTACCTCCTGCCAGGTGGGCTGTGGTGGTGCTGAGCAGGACTCCTCACTCAGATAAGGAGCAGTTGATAGCTCAGGGGGAAGGGGAGGAGAGGCTGAACCCAAGCCGTGCATCTGCCACCGTGTGCAGTGTCCTGCCCAGGAGAGAGCCCTGAGTCCCCCAGGAGAGAGGATGGAACCGGAGCTGCCAGGGGAGAAGGGGAAGCCCTGGAATTGTTCCTGTATGCTGCAGACTCCTTTTGTCTCCACACCCCTTGCCTGTCTCAAGCTAGCCTCGCTGGGAGGGAAGGGATCAATGGCTCTTGAGTCAGAGACTGCTGAAAGCTGAGCAGATGAAGGCTTTGCCATCTGTGAACAAGTTGTTCTGATTGAATTAGGGAAGATTTAACATTTACAGATAATTAGGAACAGCCACCCATCACAAAGGCAGCGAGCACCGCGCAGAGGAGGGAAGCTTTTGAAAGGCATTGGAAGCTCCTTGACACATCAGCCAGGGGAGCTTCTCAGACACAGCTTCTGAGGGCTTCCAAAGGCTTTGTGCTGCTTACATCCCCACATCTTGGCAGCCAAGTACCTGTCTCTGCCTCTCCCTTCTGTCCTCTCCATTCATTTTTTTAACTGCCTTTTGCCTTTATCCCTTAGTCAGTGCTCAGACAGATGCCTTTCTGGGTGGCTTTAACAGGGTGTCCCCTTTGGTTTCATACTGGGCTGCCAACTGTGAAGCAAAGGGGAAGGAAATTTGCTCTTCTTCTCCATTCCTGTCACAAGCTCCTTGGCCTGGAGCTGAGCATGCAGCCGAGGGGAGGGACAGCTGTGAATGCAGAGGCTCTTATGCTGCCACCCTGATCTCTGCAGGTATGGACCTGCCACAGATGTAGAGACCTGATGAGTCTAAAGATGAGTAATATTTTTCCTCCATCTATGTCCATTATATAGAAAGATAAAGCAAGATTTTTCATTACCAATTAAAAAAAAATACAATAAAATATGTATTCTGTTTAATTATATGGAAAGATAAAGATTTTTCTTTATCAATTAAAAAATTACAATAAAATATGGACTGTATTTATTATATGGAAAGAGAAAGATTTTTCATTACCAATAAAAAAATACAATAAAATATGTACTATGTTTAGTTATATGGAAAGATAAAGATTTTTCTTTATCAATTAAAAAATTACAATAAAATATGGACTGTATTTATTATATGGAAAGAGAAAGATTTTTAATTACCAATAAAAAAAAACTATATACTATGTTTAATTATATGGAAAGAGAAAGATTTTTCATTATCAATTAAAAAAAAATACAATAAAATATGGACTATGTTTAATATATAGAAAGAGAAAGATTTTTCATTACCAATAAAAAAAAATAATAAATTTTATGTTTAATTATATGGAAAGAGAAAGATTTTTCTTTATCAATTAAAAAAAATACAATAAAATATGTATTATGTTTAGTTCTATGGAAATACAAAGATTTTTCTTTATAAATTAAAAAATTACCATAAAATATGTACTATGTTTAATTATATGGAAAGATAAATATTTTTATCAATTAAAAAAATTACAATAAAATATGTACTATGTTTAATATATAGAAAGAGAAATATTTTTCATTACCAATCAAAAAAAAATACAATAAAATATGTATTATGTTTTATTATATGGAAAGATAAAGATTTTTCTTTATCAATTAAAAAATTACAATAAAATATGTACTATGTTTAATATATAGAAAGAGAAATATTTTTTCATTACCTGTAAAAAAACATTACAATAAAATATATACTATGTTTACTATATAGAAAGAGAAAGATTTTTCATTACCAATAAAAAAAAATAATAAATATTATGTTTAATTATATGGAAAGAGAAAGATTTTTCATTACCAATAAAAAAAAATACAATAAAATATATATTATGTTTAGTTACATGAAAAGATAAAGATTTTTCTTTATCAATTAAAAAATTACAATAAAATATGTATTATGTTTAATTATATGGAAAGAGAAAGATTTTTCATTACCAATAAAAAATAAAATACAATAAAATATGTACTATGTTTAATTATATGAAAAGAGAAAGATTTTTCTTTATCAATTAAAAAATAATACAATAAAATATGTAAGCTGTTCTCTTTTGTACTCCAAACTAACCTCCCTCTTTTGTGTGTGTGTGTTTCCTTCATGTGTTTTCACAGCAACACTATTAAACCTCCCCTGCGTCTCAGAATTTTCTTTTGAAGAGAAAGAGAAGCTAGGGGAAATTTAAAATTCCTCAAAATACAAAAAAAAAGAGCTGATTTCCATCCTCAGCTCCCTCTGAAAAAGGGAGCTGGTGCTTCTCAAGCAGCTCCAGCAGTAATTGTGCTTACATCAGTGCTGGTAATTGCACTGCATCTGCTGCAGTTCCCCAAGAGGTGAAACCATAAAGCTGCAGCTGCCCTTTTGCTGGAAGAAGCCTCAGTGATGGCTCTTGGGCAGTGGCTCCATGGTTGACCTCCCCTCCCAGCACTCTAAGTGACTTCAGGAGCAGAGGCAGCTGCAGTCATTGCCTCATCCTGGCCAGGTCTTGCTGCACCTTGCAGCTTCTTCTCCCAGGCTGACATAGGAAAGAGAACCAGACTGGGGATGGGGAATAAACAGGCACATGTGTTTGCATGGAAGTGGCTGTCCCCTCTTTGTAGAGAGCTTGCCACCTCCCTGAGCCTGCTGGGTCTCCTAAAAGGAGCTTTGAGGCTCTTAAAAGCTTCAGAGAGCTCAAGTAGCTAAGTGTCTTGCCCTTGTAGGATGCATTTTGGGTGGCCAGTTTTGCTACAAGGAAGGATGTGTTAATAGAATCAGAGAATGGTTTAGGTTGGAAGGGACCTCAAAGCTCAGCCATGGGCAGGGACACCTACCAGAACAGGTCACTCAAGGTCTCATCCAGCCTGGCCTTGAACACCTCCCTGGGCAGCCTGTGCCAGTGTTTCCTCACCCTCCCTCTCTGTACTCCACAACCTCCCAGGGCAGCCTGTGCCAGTGTCTCCTCACCCTCTCTCTCTGTACTCCACAACCTCCCTGGGCAGCCTGTGCCAGTGTCTCCTCACCCTCCCTCTCTGTGCTCCACAACCTCCCTGGGCAACCTGTGCCAGTGTCTCCTCACCCTCGCTGTCAAGAACTTCTTCCTGACATCTCTTCACAGCTGATTTTGCTCTTGCCTTCTACTGGAGCAGCATCTTTTGTTGTCCATGTCCAAATGGTGAGGTGCATAGAATTAGAAACTTGGTGTGGTTGGAAAAGCCTTCTGAGATCATCCAGTCCAACCAGCAACCCCACACCACCATGCCCACCAAACTATGTCTCACAGGTGCCATGGTCACACATTTCTTGAACACCTCTAGGGATGGGGACTCCATCAGAAAATTAACCAGGTTGGAAAAGACCTCTAGGATCATCCAGTCTGACCTATCACCCAACCCTCCTAATTAACTAAATCATGGCACTAAATTCTTCATGCAGCCTCCTCTTAAACACCTCTAGGCATGGGGACTCCACCACCTCCTTGGGCAGCCTGTGCCAATCCCTAACCACTCTTGCAGCAAAGAAATTGCTCCTGGTCTCCAAACCCTCCTGTTGTTCCTAAACCTCCCTGGCCTGGTCTCCCAATTCCTCTGCAAGCCTTTCTAAGCAGTGCCAATGGAGGTACCCTGCTTAGAGGTCATGTCCTGAGGGAAAACCTTTCAAACCAGCTGCAATGAAACTGGAGAAGAGCTCATGGCACACAGAGTTGATCCTTAGCTTCCTTACATTTGGTAGAAGGAAATAAATGGAAAATGAAGACCTTACCACGGGTGCTGAGTGGAATGATGAAGTGAGAGGCAGGCAGAGCTTCCTGCACAGCCTGCCCCCCAGCCTTGTCTCCCTTGTTTTCCAGGGCTGTCCCTAGCAGACAATGTGTAGGACCCTGACAGACATCTAGTGGCATTTTACACTAACTACAAGCACGGATGGCTAAGGATGGGGTGCCCGGGCAAGTGGTGGGACGTGGTGGCAAGGAGATGCTTGTGCTCTCCAAACCAACGGCAGGCTTGGGTTGCAGGGAAGCTCCCACTCCTCGCGCTGGCATCCATCTTATGGCAGGAGAAGAAAGGGAGAGATCTGTGAGCCAGCAGCCTGATTTTCCTGGAGAGTCAAATGGAATGCAAAGGAATCACTGCAGATGGCTCACCCCACACCACCCTGGCCCAGTGCCACTGATATCTGCTGCTGCTGTCGGTGGGGCAAGGACAGGGCACAGAGGGCAGCCCCCTGCCATCGGAGGCAGTGCGTGTCAGGGGGTAACTGCACGTGCCCACATCTTGGCTGGGAGTATGAGAAAATGCCTCCAAGGGGGTGTCAGACAGAGTTACAGTGAACCATGATATTTATAACAACGTGTGGAGGAAGGTGTCACATCACATTACGCTGATGCTCCCCAGCCAGAGACGCGGGGACCAGGCGGTGGGGTGGGACGTGGCCAGGGCTGATAGGCAGGGAGAGGAGCGAGGGTGCTCTGCAGAGACTGGCTCCTTGCTGGAGTCCTGGCAACATGGCATGCTGAAAAGGGCTTTTCCTGGAGGCAGGAAGGGAGGGCAAGCCTCCCTTGGGTGCTAGTGTCAGCTAAGGGCATCACTGAGTTCTCGCGTTCCTGTGCCTGGTCCTGATCTGCTTTGTGAGGGACAGCAGAGCTGGGATGTGGTGGTGGTGGGATGAGAGGGAATGGATTGAAGGTTGAGGTGAGAGATTGAGAGTGGAGGTGAGGAAGAAATTCTTGAGAGTGAGGGTGGGGAGACACTGGCACAGGTTGACCAGGGAGGTTGTGGAGTACAGAGAGGGAGGGTGAGGAGACACTGGCACAGGTTGCCCAGGGAGGTTGTGGAGCACAGAAGCACAGAATGTGATCAAAGATCACATTCTGTGCTTCTGTGCTCCACAACCTCCCTGGAGGTGTTCAAGGCCAGGCTGGATGAGCCCCTGGGCAATCTGCTCTAGTGTGAGGTGTCCCTGCCCATGGCAGGGGGTTGGACCTGGATGATCTCTAAGGTCCCTTCTAACCCAACCCATTCCATGAATCTATGATTCTATGATGCATGGTAGTAAACTGGAGGGAACAAAATCCAGACACTCCCAACATCCTTAAGCACTGCTCTGTAGTCTTTCTCTTCTTTGTGTCACTGCAAAGATGTTGGCCTAGGAGCTTCACCTTGCTGGTAGACCTTCCCTTCCCAATAGTGTAAATCTTTAAATGATGTCATCTTCTGAATAAACAGTTCTTTAGAGAGAGCCAGGCTGTGTCACTTGCAAGCATCTGGAATTGCACAACTCCCTGCCTGAAGAATGAGTCTGAAAGCACCAAGCTCTTCCAAGCAGCTGCAATGAGCTGGCCAGGACGTGGGAAGCTGCAGCCAAGGGCCAGATCTTACAGCTGCAGTTACCCCTGTGCAGCAGGAGAAGGCCTGGATCCCCAGGTGGAAACACTCTCAGCTTGTAAGGAGCATGGTGGAAGCTCCTGCACCAGCTCTGTGCATTCAGCTCCCCCTGCCACAAAGCTTGGCTGCAATGTAGCACAGCAATTGCAGCCTTCATTGGCCTCTTGGGGCTAATTGCCTTGGAACAGCTTCTGCCAGCTGCTGTTTCCCTCGCTGCAAACGTGCAAGCATCTCTTGAGAGAGCAGGCAGCACATGGACAAACAGAGCTGCAGCCTGCAGCTTCTGCCCCTCTCACCAGTGAGGGCCTTTGGTGCCCTTCCCATGGCAGCTCAACCCTCTCCCTGTGGTGGTGAATAGAGCCTGGTACCCACATGCCCAGTCCCAGGGGAGCCTGCAGGTTTGCACACCCTGGGGTGGGCTGGGAGCTCTCCCTTCCCTCCCTGCTCTGCCCTGCAGTCCTCTGTGACTCAAGAGAGGAGCCAACCCCAATGCCCTGCAGTTCTACGTGGACTGCTTCAGCCCACTCCACACTAGTCCTGCTTTTCCCCCTGCTTCTCCCCCACTGCAGACAGCCCTGCCACTTCTTTTTTCTTTTTTTCCTGAGCTTCAGCTGCTCATTGCCTGCAGGGATTGCTGTTATATTTTTTTCTTTTCTTTTTTAAACCAGGGTGGTTTGAGGCCAGTTTGAGCTTTGCAGCTCTGTCCAGAACTGGAGACCTCATCACTACTGGCATGTTGGTGCCAGCTTTTATTCTCATGGGAGCACTGTGCTGACTGCTCTCACTTGAGTGCAAGCCTGAATATGGGTGACCTTGGCCCCTTTGCCTGCCCTTATGAGGCTGCTTCCAAGTGCCTGCAGCACTGAAGCTGGAGTCCCTGAGTAGAGATGGCAGCAGTGGCTGCAAACAGGGAAGCAGCCTCTGCTGCAGCTGCCTGTGAGGGAGCAGTGCCTGGGAAAGGCATCAGCTCTGCCCTCTTTGCAGAGGGACCAGTAATTTTCCAAGGAAATGAATCCTCTTGCCCTCAGCCCCAGACCAAACCAGCCCTGAACTCTGGTGGGCTCTGCTCAGCATCCCTTGTGTGTGAGGCTAACCAACAGGTGGATGTGAGATGCCCTTTGTCAGGCTGTCACCCAGGCCTGGGCTCAGTCACCTGAGCCATGAAGATCTGCACAGGAGGCTGGAGAAAGGAGAGGCAAGAGCACAGGCTGGTGTGCAGCCCCAGGAGGGCAGAGGACTGAGAGAAAGACTGAAAGACCTGGGGCTCAGGTGGCCTTATTGTGGTCTTCCAGTATCTGAAGGGGGCTACAAGAAAGCTGGGAAGGGACTTCTGAGGCTGCCAGGTAGGGATAGGACTGGGGGGGAATGGAACAAAGCTGGGAATGGGGAGAGTCAGAGTGGAGGTTAGGAAGAAGTTGTTGAGCATGAGGGTGGTGAGAGCCTGGCAGGGGTTGCCCAGGGAGGTGTTGGAACCCTCATCCCTGGAGGTGTTTAAGGCCAGGCTGGATGAGGCTGTGGGCAGCCTGAGCTGGTGTGAGGTGTCCCTGGGCATGGCAGGGGATTGGCACTGGCTGATCCTTGTGGTCCCTTCCAACCCTGACTGCTTCTCTGATCCTCTGCTTCTATGTCCCTGCTCCCCCTGCTGTGTGTGCCTACCAGCTTCGGTTTCTAAAGCATCCTCTGCTGGGCACCTTCCTGTGTGTCTGCTTGCTTTTGGTCCAGCCCAGCCTCAGGTCCCACGGGCCCAATGCCCACAGCAATGGCACAATGCCATGCTGCAGCTAGCACTCTAATGTGGCTACTGTTCCTCTCACAGGCACTTTAAAGGAGGTTGTCCTTGTCTGCTGGAGCTGGTGACTAAGGCAGCCTGGCATTTACCCAGGAGCTATCTGGACCCTCTACAGCCAGTTGCACACATCTTTCCCCCTCCCCCTGTTTATTTGTTTGTGGGTTGTTTCTTCCCCTGTGTCTGACTTCATGCCCTTTTGGTGATTGCTTATAGCCCCAGCACAGAGAAGAGGCCAATCCTCTCTGCTTTCAGGGGAGGAGGAGAATCATGCAGCATCCACCAGATGCAGGCAGACCAAAAAAAGAGAAGCAAGAAAATGCTAACACTAAAACAGCCTCATGCATCATCTGCCCTGGAAATGGCAAAGCCTTTCAACAATTCCCTTTGACTTTTTAGGGCAGGATTTATTCTCTCCATCCTCACCAGGGCAGGGTGAGCAGTGCTGCTGTAAGTTTGGACCAGCTCAAATTAACTGTGCATCCTCAGTGCCTGATTAGCTCTATTTGCTGTGTTTTTATTGACCTATACAAGAGGAAAAAAAAAAAACAAACTAGGTCAGGCCAGGCTGGTGAGGCTGGATCTGGCTCTGTGCAAATGAGGCCATCCACTCGCTGAGCCATCAAATCATGCTTGGGGGTGGGTCGCCTCCAAAGGGTCCAGGGGCCATAATTAGGAACTTCCCCAAGCTGTCAATCAGATGTGAAGCATGGTTTGGAGGTAGAGGGTGAGTAGATTTATTTAGATGCTGCTGGTTTTGTTGTGAGGGGCATTTTATCAGCAAGCAGGTGAAGCAAAGGCACTGGGGAGGCTGCCTGCCTGCGACTCCTCTGCAGAGTCTCTCCACAGAGAAGGAAAAGAGGCAGCTAAAAGAAGCCTTCAGGCCTGAGATGACTTTTTTTTTTTTTCTTTACAGAAGCAGGAGGAGAGGACAGAAACCTTTCCCCAGCTTCCTTGCTGGCAGAGCTTATTGATGGCTTTTGCCATGCACGCCCAAGGGCAGTACAGCCAACCTCTGGCACAGAGAAGCTGTGGAGGCTGCTCCTGGCAGTTCTCAACCTCCTCTAACACTGCCTCTGCTGGTTTGGTTGGATGAGAGCAGGAATCAGCCTGTGACCCAATCTGCTGCTGCTGAGTCAATGACCCTGCTTTGGGGAGAAAGCAGGCAGCAAAGTCTGCAGCAGACTGATTTGAGACACATTGGAAACCTCTTTCACCACCCTGAAAAAGCTCTTTTCAGGGAGACCTAGTGCCTGGTGCTGGAAGTTTCCAGGACAGGAAGCAAGGAGAAGCCTCAGCTGGTCTTGTCTTTGGTGTGTAATGTGCTGGGAGTAAGATGTCACCCAGCATTAGCTTCACTCTCAGTGGGGTGGAGGCAGCCAGCATCACCCTGTGCCAGCTCGGGGGCTCCCCAAACCACCTTGCAAGGGCACAGCAGAGCAGGGCAGACCCCAGAGTGGTTGTGCTGGTGTAGTGGAGGACTCAGCTGCTGGGAACTGGGTGGAGGAGGTCACAGTGGTGCACAGATGAGGGCATGGCAGAAGTCTCCCTGCTGATGGTGCTTACCCACGGGGCTGTCAGCAAGCTGCTGCCGGATTGGCCTCTGTGCCGCGGAGCACCAGGCTGTGCGGGAGGGAAGCTCAGGTCAGCATCACGTTGGGCTGCCAGGAGCCACACATGTGATGGGCAAGCAGCAGGGTGGCGAGGGGGGAGTGTCCCTGAAGAAGGTCACCTGGGTGTGGAGAAGCAAGTGGCATGGGCAGGGCTGTGCAGGGTGAATTCAGCTGCAGTGACACCCCAGGGTGCCTGCAGCGCGCAGGGCAGCAGAGCTCTCGCTGCCTCCCCAAGCCTTTGGGCATCCTGGGTAGGTGTCAGACCACAGATGCTTCGTTCTTCACCTCTGAGGAAATCTGCAGTCCCTCCCCACTGAAGTGGGATCTGAAGGGATTTTGTGTGTTGCAGTACAGAAGGCAGCAGCTCCTGGAGTGGGGGTGTCAGGGTGCTGCTGGAGGCAGTGGCTCACACGTTGGGAGCAGGAGCAGCCCCCACGTCTGTGGTACAGCTACACAGCCAGCAGAGCAAATGTGCTGTGCATGCTGCTCCTCTGGGGGAAATTTGGTCAGTAAACCAAGGAGAGCATCAGCTTTTATGGAGAGAGGCAGAGCTGATGAGAGCTGGCTGTTAAAATCCTGCTGGAGATGCAAGGTATCCTCCACTGAACCTAAGTGTCCATTCAGCTGAGTCAGCTCCCAGGGAGATGCTTCTCAGATCCTGCTGCAAAACGCTGCCTATGCTGGGTGCAGACAGCAGCTGATGGGCACACAGGCCCCATTGGCATCTCCCTGTGCCTCCTGGCTAAGCTCAGCAGCCAGGCTGGTGTGAGTGATGGCCTTGCTTTCCTGGCTACATTTACATTCCCTCTGCATGCTGCTGTTGCCTTCCCTTTCTTTATGGCTGTGATTTACTGACGTCACAGGCGCAGCATCCCAGAATTGAATTTACAGGAGCCTGAATTTATGATCAGAGAAACCAAACCTTCACCACTTCATGCTGAAACCCACTCCGTGCACACACACACCCCTGTGCTCCTCAGGGCAGTGACAGAGGAGAGGGGGAAAGAGGTCATGGAAGACCCTAGTTCATGGAAGACCCCAGTTCATGGAAGGTGTTTGCTTCCCTGGCTGTAGACAGAAGTGAAGGCATCAGAGAAAGGGTTCAGCAACAGCCTGGACACCCAAAGGTGCTGGGCTCTGCCCATAGATCAGCAGGCTGACACTACAGCCACTGTGGTAGCCTGGGCTCCTGGGTACTGCATGCATGTCTGAGAGGGAGACTGGTCTGCAGCATAAAGAATCACAGAATGAGTTGGGTTGGGAGGGACCTTGAAGGTCGTTTAGGTCCAAGCCTCCTGCCATGGGCAGAGACAGCTCCCACCAGCCCCAGGTCACTCAAGGCTTCATCCAACCTGGCCTTGACTACCTCCAGGGAGGTCGTGGAGCACAGAAGCACAGAATGTGATCTTTGATCCCATTCTGTGCTTCTGTGCTCCACAACCTCCCTGGGCAACCTGTGCCAGTGTCTCCCCACCCTCCCTCTCAAGAATTTCTTCCTCATCTCCAGTCTAACTCTGCCCTGCTCAAGCTTCAAGCCATCACCTCTCATCAGGAGAGGGAGCAGCCAGGGCTCCTGGCTGCTTTATTTCATATTAACGTTCCTCTGAATGATGATGATTTGATTTTTAAAGCATTCCCAGCAGGTATTTTTTTTCCAGCCTCGTTATCCCCTGTCCCCTCCCCTCCAAATTTCGCCCTCTCTCCAGTTGAATTTCTGGATAAAATGCAAGCTCAGTAAACCAAAGAGGGGAGGGAAGTCAGAAGTGAAAGCATTTACACCTCATATGCCAGATCCATAATGCAGTTCCTTGCAGTTTGAGGCATGGCTTAGTTTGTGTCTGGGTGTCCTGGAATACCTCCATCCTCAGGAGCTAATTTAGGAGGTCCTCTGCTCTCTGCCTGGGAAGGGAACAGCTTCTGTGCAGAAGGCACTTGTCTGTGACAGATCTCTTGTACACAGCATGATAGCTTGATGTCAGACACGCTGAAGACATCTTTATCAGGTGCTCTGCCAAAGCCCCCAGGGGGAAGCTTTAGGACAGACCTTGGTTAGCAGAGATTTTTCAGGCAGAGCCTGGCTGAGCTGCAGAGCAAGGCTGCAGAGAGCCCTGCCCAGAGCCCTGCCTAACCCAAAGCCTTGTGGCAACTGCAAGTTAGTAAAAATAATAAAAAAAAAGGTCTGTGTTCTGGCAGGCTGCATCACAGCCCAGGCTGCCTCTCAGCAGAGGAGCTGTGCAGAGAGATTCCAGGCAGAGGCAGTAAGGAAAAGGTTAGATGAAAACCAGAGTGGGTTACAAGAGCAGCATGAGGACAGCAGCTTCTGCTCAGGGGGAAGGGCAAAGCCTTTTTCTTTTTCTTTCCCTTTATTTCTTTTTTTCCCTGAAATGAAAATCCTGGCAGGTCTCATCAACCAGCAAAATCCATTTTTCCTCTGGGTTTGAGCAATGGTTCATGTTGCCCCCCCCCCGCATGGCTGTTATTGACCTTTCTAATCAAAGATGCCTTCAGGCAAACAGTCCCCCAGATTTTGGGCTAGAAGCTGGAAGCAAAACGTTGCTTGAGGCCTTGGACAGCCAAGTCTGGTTGAGAGGTGTCCCTGTCCATGGCAGTTGGAGGAGATGATCCCTGAGGTCTCTTCCAACCTAAGCCAATCAATGTTTCTGTGATCCTATGGTTCAGTGTTTCTAGGATCCTGTTCCTATGATTCTGTGTTTCTATGACTCTGTTTCTGTGATCCTATGATTCTGTGATCCTATGATGCTGTGATCCTGTAATTCTGTGCTCCTATGACCTTTTGATTCTATGATCCTATAATTCTATGATTCT